>CAADRB010000030.1:514356-591390 GCA_900708905.1 Hymenolepis diminuta
AAATGGTAAGAACCGGTAAGATGCTGAGTGAAGAGGGTTTATTGACCACTTCGTTTTTTCTTTTTATCAATGCTTAGTCATTAAATACAAAACCATGCTGGGCTGCAGGGATCTTGATTGCTGATTGGTTGAGGAGGTCTCTGCACACACGCCGCGCTTGATCTCAACGCGACCGGTTACATGGCCGCACTTCCCGTGGTGAGCTCTAGCGCACGTGATTCAATCAGCCTTGTTAGCGTTGTGAACCCCACATATCCTAGTCGAGCTTTAGTTTCCTTATAATTTATCGGTTACTATGACTATTATCCAGGCCGTAATCAAACATAATCCGAAATTTTACTTAAGTCTTGGTTATCTGAATGAGAAATTGTGGTCAATTTCTCTGTTGCTTTGTTTATAGTAAAAGTGCTAAAAATTGTCCTTGCTACAGAAATATCTTATCAATACCGATAAGAATATGGTAAGGATATGAATATAAGACAATGGGAAGGCTGTGTATCTATTTCTATAAAAAAGAACTTCCTAATGTATTTTTGAAACTGAAACATTCAAATTTCAATAATTTCAACATTACATTTACAGACTAATTTCATATAAGAAGTTTTAAAGTTAAGGAGAATTTTAATAATTAGCGAAAGTAGGTTAATATGTATCAACAGTGTAATTACCCGGCGTCGACCCCTAGCAAATAGATTTTTGTTGTAATAATAACTGTTTATAATATGTTCCATTTCTTATGATTTAATCGAATACGGACTAAACTTACATCAGGAAAACAGCTATATAGTTTAATACAAAAAACCATGAATTAAACAATGAGAAGATTGCTATCACAGAAATCTACCCTACTCGATGTGAATTTGTTAGCCACTGAAATAGCATCACCTTCAGGCAGTTAATTGAAATCTGTTGTGGTAATGAATAACTCAGACTCATAAATCGTAAGTGGCCATTAAAATATATTGGAAATTTCTTAAAATTATTTCTGCAGCGAAAAAAGTACAACAGAGCAGCTTTAATAGTTGGCACTCAGCTAAGTGTGTTTGAATATTTATAAGAGTAATCAAGTGTTCATTTTTATGGTACGATTTTTAGGATAAAAATTCTAATTACTATAAACACAGAGTTATAATATTTTCCACCTCTAAACGCCTTGTATTTACAATAAGTTCTTTAGTTTGGCAATGCAAATGGCATATGGGTGTCCTATACAAAAATGAAAGATTAGGATCTGAGATTCCCAAACACCACTGCTTGCTGCCTTCGACGGACAGATATCGTAGCAAGGTGTTTGCTTCCCCTCATTCTTGTACTCCTTTATGTTTCTTGATCCACAATTTTATCATTTTTTACTATGATAGACCTTTCTTAACTTCAATAAAAATCTTGTCTTGCCTTTCATTTGATTCACAATAGAAAATATTCAGATTTCACTTTCGACAACATCAAGTGTTTTGACTGAAACTTGCGGACCTTAATATATTGCGTCTGGAGCAGGGGCAATTTTTTGATTAGCTAATTTACGATATTAGCAGTCTATGATTTCAGCTGCAGTCTTCTGAATTCCTTATTTCTTCTAATTATTCTATGTCCTTTTATCGTCGATTTATCTATCATGTCTTCAACTTTATTTTTTCTCTTCATTACTAAGTTGTAAGCATTGTCTAGTCTCTGGATGCAACCGACGCGAACGCTGAATTCTGCTTTTGCAACACACTAGCTTTGTCTCTGGACCCTCCCTTAATTCAATGCTAATTAAATTTGATTTAGTTTATCTTCATGCCTTCGTTTGCTTATCTTTACTCAAAATAAAAATATGTCAGTTCATTTATAAAAATAGTATAAATTATAAAATTCGGACAAGCGGACATACAGCTGTAACTGTAAGAGTACAATTTTTGGGAACCATAAGAAAATTTTTCCTCCAGTCATAAGGCCACTTAAAGAGAATTGGATTGAATTATTGAAGAACACGCTGTGATATGTGGCGTTTCAGCTACCCTTGACTTTTATAAGACATAAAGCGGCAAGATTCTTGTGCTGCGGAATGTCTAATTTCGGGATGATTTAATGATGGTGGAATGCATTTTAATCCTAATAAGCAGGGTACACAATTAATTTCTAGATTCGACCTCAGTAAGAACTGAAGTTACTTACGGATTCCTTAAAAGCAGGCATCCGGCCTCATTCCTCATAATAATAATTCTACTTATTTAGTTATCATATCGAGAATACCAATTTGGCAGTAGAATGCATAGCTTTGAAGAAAGAGCTCCACATTTTGACATTCTATTCTGAAAATTATACTCATGGAAATATTCTTTCTTCATTTCTTTGAGCAGCCCTGAATTTCGAATGATATATGAAAGTACACATCCGATAGCACAAAAATTAGGAGTGTTTTTATGTCCAACTTCTTCTTCATACGTTTGTTGTGTCCGACAGAAAAATATTAAGTTAACAGGACTCACAAGAGTTCGAGTAGTCGATACGACCATCTCGAAAAACTCTGCAAACTCACTTTTCTCTTAATCATTAGGCATTTTGCTTCACCTTTGTAATATGCTCTGCAGAAGTGCATGTCCTAATAAAACTTCCCTTCCATTAACACTTGCGCCGTAAGCCATGCTAAATTAAAGGCGTGTTTTCACCACTTTCTAGATTCCTACTTACACTTAATTGGTTAAGTTTGGGTCGTAATTCTATGTTAAGTTGATCTTTTCATAAAAAAGCAAATTGGAAACCATAAGCAGGTTATTTTCATCTGCAGTGAAGAATTTCATTCATATTTGGGTTTCCTCTATGCCATTAGAACTGTTGTATTACAATTCTTTCCTTTAAATCCTATTTTTATCAACTAAGTAAATCCAAACCGAATCCTAAGGAGAAATTTCCCTCTTCCCATTAACCAATTACAAGAAAAGCCCTCGTATTTTGCTACAGTGTTTTGGTATAAATAGGACCATTTACAAGCTTGGAAAGTAGGCAATTATGGGTCATTTAATTCTTGCGAAGACTCCATGATCTCCTTCGACGGAATGTATCAAATTGCCGACATAACAAATAAAGGATTCTACTTAAATCTTATCAGTAAACTAAATATGCATCATTTGGATTAGTCCACAAAGCGTATTCTTTCTTCACTCTATCGAAACCACTTTTCCTTCGGTGATGATTTTTTAATAATGAGGGAAAATGGGTAAAACCTTAAACCCCTTAAAAGAAATATCTCTGTCTTAAATCCTCAGTAGTGATCAAGCGCGAAACTAATACCTGGGCAATTTCAAAATGTTCTGCCGTCCAGCAATAACTTGCATGAACCAAACTTGGTTATCAAAGTAAAAATTTCAATGACTGAAGTTCACCTTGAGGGAACTCTAGTGAGCTCTACTATGTCAAAATCTTGTAAGCTCTTACAATTCCAGTGTTTTCTTGGATATTAAAACCTACAATTTATTAGTTGTAATTCTCGGCTTTTGCCAACTAGTAGCGCTTTTTTGATTCCTTTTACGGGAGTGGCATCACTACCCGATCTTTCCAAATTGGTAAATTCAGATGTATACCTTTATTTTACTATGTAAAATGGCTTGTAAAATGCAGGATTACTTAAATTTTTTGACAAGCGCAAACCTTCGCTCTTGGGAATCAATGTCTGTAATTCCTGTACAAGCGACTCCATATCTGATAATTGACTGAGCAGAACACTCCAGAATTTTAGTCCTGGAGGCCTCGTAGATAATGCGGAGCAATCGCAACATGGGTTATGCGGAAATCATTAAATTCAGGAACAAGATTCCCAAATTTCACAATTCGCTTCATTTTCTTTGGTAAATGTGGTAAATATATATATATATATATGATTGAAAATTTGAGAAAGTGATAAATACAAGTTGCAAACTTTAGACCATACAATTTAAAAAATATGTATATTTGTATAAATGTCGATTTCATACATTAAATAAATCACAAGTTAGTTAACGATTCAAAATATCGGTTACACAAGTGAGAAAAATTTGTCGCTTAAATTAAAGGCGTTTTCAGGATACGGTATACACTAAAAGAAATTCTTAAGTCGAGCCCGTGTTTCCATTCTCAGTATCCGACCGGCGATAGGCTAAATTGGAATATAAAGTCGATTAACATTCACTTATTTTTCAGAACAGCCCACGGGCACACAATCAATGCGTAAATTCAACTGTAAAAAAATACACTCAAAAATTTCTGCTTGTCTAAAACTCGGGTTACACTTTCACCTTGTCTACTAAAGGAAAGACGCCCACATGGGTTTTGAGCATGGAGAACGAGGGACAGTTAAAGAGATAGAGTATCTGAATAGTTCATGCACTGTGGGTCATCAGTCGTTTCCATCTTGAAAACGACCAATTTATGAACCCCTAAATTATTCATTTCACTAGGATTCGTACTGAAATCCCTGAATTAAATTTTAACCTCCCAAGCTCATATAGAATTAAGAGAGACAACTGTTACAGTGAATCAACGTGACTTCACTAATGCTTTTAAATAGAAGTGGAAATTACCCTCATTTTTCGAGCGAATACGCATTCCACTATGGAGAGGATTATGGCGACCACGATTCCGATCAACATGAGAATGAAGATCCCACCAACCTCGGAGAGAGTGATCGCATACCGGTGTCCACTCCCGTTGGCTCCTTTTTTAACTGGAATCTTGCAGGTACTGGAACTTTGTTGTCCGGTGTATCTAGACAATATACGTAACTATAATTATTAAACTTGTTGTTGTAACATCCCCAACCTTAACTCCGTCTCATGTTGATTAGCATGTTTTTAGTTAACCTCGATTCCAATGCGTATTATCTTTTCGTTTCTGGACTTGCTTTATTTCTAACCCAATCTTTCTGCTTTATCCAACCTTCTCTGAATGACTAATCATCCGATTTGATGCGTTTGTGAAAACTTTAAGCAGTCCTCCTAAATGCTCATATTTTTTTCACGACATGATGTTTTAGAGTTAAAATTAATTTCCTTTAGTACACGCGCTATCGTACCGACTTTTCGAGTCCGGTTACTACTTGTTAGTTCTACCGCTTACCTGGAGTGGCCTACTTTAAAGTTATGAGGTCAACTCTATGGTCGTGAAGGTCTCTATAAAATTTCATCTTTTGAAATAACTTCTGGCTTTTTCTGAGAGTCTTAATTCATCAAAGCACAAATTACAAAAGAATCAAAATTGAGAGGTTTCCACGTTTTCTCCAATTCAACACCTGCGGCTTATGCTCTCGATATAAATGGGCAGAATTCACAAAAGCTGAGTCATGTAATAAACCCTATTTAATGCACAATTGTTGCTTAATTCAGATATACCATATTCATGGAGAATCGAAATTTTTCGTACCTGATTCATTCCCACACTCTTAAATTAAAGCAATTTTATTGAGGGTTTTCAATAAATTTGACGATATTAATATTTAGCTTCAAAAGAAAATTTCAACTGACAAAGTTTGGTAATGAGGATTTGTCAAAATGTAGTCCAACTATAAACATTGTACCCAAAATAAAAATTCTAAAATAATACTAAGTAGATCCCCATCTTTCCCCTTTCATAAATATCGCCCGTTTAAGTGCGAACATCTAAAAATGAATCATAGCACTTTTCGCACTCAAAATACTAACGAAAGAATAGAACTTACGAATCGGCAATCTCCTTGATATTTCCATCATTAATAAGCGCAGTAAGTCTACGGTTTAGATATTCCGTATAGACCGTATTTAGTTTGAGAATAATAGCGTATTGATGCGAAGAGTATTCCCCAGTTAAAGCAAGGCAGTACTTGTTTGCAAAGTACTCTAGCGTGAAGCTGTCGCTGATAAGACGATATTTACCATCCCGTACTTGTTGAACTCTCTCCTCTATTGTGATGTTTCTCTCGTTTGTCTGAGGATGGAGTTTATCGCTCAGGTAGTTGATTTTCTGTATTTCGAGCTTGTGAGACCGACGCATTTGTGTCGCGGCCAAGGAAGAGGGTAAAGCTCCAAATGGTATCGATGGATCAACTAGCAGTGCCTAAAATAATACAAATAAAGCGCATAATTTGTAATAAACTCAAAGTAAGTCTTTGAATGAAGAACTTCCAAACTGCTGTAATGCAAGAAAGTATAGTTTTTCCCGCTATAATCTATCTACCAACTAGATATTACCACGCTACAGTTGATTCAGATCTGGAAGGAGAGATAAATCTGAATTGTGGTTATCCCAAAGCACCTTATTACTCTTAACGAGACTATTTATAGGAATAAGACAATTAATGATTATACCGACTGTATGACTAACTGCCTAGATTTCGACCCAGCATGCACCTGCATACCGATTAGGCTGAGACCACCCCGAATGTGAATTGCTCACCTCACAAAAGCGCACACACTATGATTTTGTTTTGTCGGCTTCTACCATACAACTCTATATAGCGTGGTATGCTATAAAAATTATTTGATTAGGAAAACCTTATTGATAAAAAATATGAAAAGATGTAAAGTTTATCAGAGTATGAACAAGGGAAAGATGAATCAAGAAGCATCAAATGGTACAAAGGTGAGAGCGAGCGGACATCTTGCCACTATGGCCACTAACCTTTCCTCATTATGGGACAAGAAGATAGGTATATCTCAGCATGCTAGCTTCCATGCTCTGTGTCTATAATAGTCTGCGTGCTGGCGTGTGCTTTTAACTACTTCTTAACAATTTACAATTTGTAACCAGTAGCGATAATAACGTATGATCTCGATAGACAATCAAAAAGAAGTCAGTATTTTGTACTCAAATACGCTGTACAAACTTCCACATGACGTCAATTAAAAGAGAACATTGAGGTAGTATCAGAATTGATACTCTTGTTATACTCTGCACCTCCTTTGCATCAGTAGCTAGGTAAAGGCAAAGTCATTTTTATTATAAATTTAACTAAAAAGTACTAAACGGTTTGAGTTAAATAATAATAAGGTATGGAAAGTAGATGTACGCATGTGGGAATCATAATAATAATTATTATTGTTGTAGTATGACTAGTATTGCAGTAAGCGAGATCTAACTAGATCTATTTTAAGGCACGTCATATAGATAAGGTAAGTAAATATTAAAAGGTATGAAATAAGCACCAAAGTCCTTAAAGGTTACAGATGATGACAGTAGGCGGCTTTTTTGCCTCATGATCGTAGATCTCAACCAAGAGCAACAGCTCTTGATGACCGTATGGCTCCCAGTTCGACTTTCCATTGGTCAATTCTGCGTGCAGTCGTGTGCTTTTATCTGATTGGCCATGTTCTGGGCCAATTTCACACATGCTCTGCAAGTAGAGGAACGGTAAGTAGGTAAAAGAACTACGCGTATGTGGATATAAATTCGCACTCAAAATTCTAATTCCGTTAATGTCATTATCCATTCAGTCGAGCAACAGTTGTCGACACCATGACATTTTATTTTAAAGGGGAAGAATTTGTCGAAATGGTGAAAATAATGTCGAAGGACACCCAAAATGCAAGACGCTTGATAATTTTTTTTACTATGACAACGAATGGAATAAATTAATACAGGGAAGTGCATGATATTTCAAAGGCTGTGTTAAAAAAACGAATCATAGCTTAGCAATAACAGTTAAATACATCCATCATATCTAGACTGATCTTATATTTTCAATTAAACATAGATTGACGTTCATTTCCTGTAATGTTTCCGATTTGTTCAGTTATTGCTGTTATAGGTGTAATAGTAGGAGTCCATATTTAACTGTGCTTAAACTAAAAAAGTGTAAATGAAATCTCACCGTAAAACCAGTTGCTTCGTTTTGAATACCGCTATGCATGATTATAGCGGCGTAATTGGCGATGTAAATAACGATGAAGAAGAGAACAAACAGCCACCAGACACAGAGCATAAAACGACTAGACCACTGATTTGGTGGCGAGACGGTGAGACCTTGGAATAGACAACCAAAGGCGACGAAGATCGATTCGAAGAAACCATAATCAACTTGATTGGGTGAGAAATAATTCAGAGTGGCGAGAACCAGAGCGACCACAATAGAGCAGAAGACGATCATAACCCAAGAGCCAGCAGAGAGGGGTTTAAAGAAGAGCCAGAGGTAAGTCTTCTCCTGAGTTATCTCTGGTTTCTCCAGAATTGCAAAGGAAAAGTAGAGGAAATTGCTTATAAAGTCAAAATAATCCCGCAGATGAGGTAATACGGCAAACTCTCCCACAGCCATATCTGCAAGCTAAATATAGGAAAGAAAATCCACAGTTGTTTACTTGACATTCAACCATATTTAGTGTTTTAAATAGTATGATTTCTAATCAACATTTGCTATTTTTTACCAATCAACAGCTGCCAAACTGGAATGACAGAGCTTTTTGTGTCCTATTTTCAAGGTGGCAATCGAGTGCCGAAAGTTTAATAATTTGAGCAGTCTTTGTTTCTCCCCGCTTTCTGATCCATGGGGTGCATGCATGACGGAATATCCTCTTCATATATAAATAACTTTTTTCATCTGTACAGATTCGACGAGTACGACATTCTGATATCTAGATACGCTTCTTACAACCAAGTTTATTAAGTCGACTAAGAAATTTGTGATACTTATTATATTATCTAATATCGAAAAAAATACCATGAAATAAATTGCTATTTCATTTTATGGATTCCACGCGTTAAATCTGACCTATACAAAACTCACCCCGTTATTTACGCTCAACAAAGAATCATTTGACATGCTAGCTGGATAGCAGGTGCATTCGTATTGAACTCCAATAGGATCGAGGATTGCTTTTACAACGTCGATCGTCATTCCGGTAAGAGTTGAAATATCACAAGATGTTGGTTTTACGATCTGTTTGCTATCGTTACTGAACATCGCAAATGGAGGAGCCTAAAATCGTAAAGAAGAGAACTGAATTGTGTATACAACATTTAGCACTGTTGTTAATACTATTTGCATGTTAAGAAAACGTGATCCAAATGTTGGTATAAACCATTAATCCGAATGAATGGGTTCTGTGCTTCCCTTAAAAGACTGAATCGCACCAATTTGAATCGACATACAAATACCTTTTTGTCTATATGAAGATTTTGGTGTGATCTTATTCATTAAGCCTACTAATAATTGGTGAAGAGATATGATGTGCTTAACAGCTGAAGGTCGTGATAACAAAAAATTCAGGTTTTTTATAACTGACTAAGCAATTCCAGTCGTCTGTTCCTACAACTTGTTAATATCTAGAGCAAATTATAAGTTTAACTTCATCTACACCAGAGACAGGTTTGGTGGGCCTTCTTCCTATATTATGCACAGTCTTTATATTAAAAGAGAGCACGTACCAACACTACGGCAATTCGCATTTTACGCGACCTCAGAATAGCCTCAATTGTTTCATTTGCGAACGAAAAAATTTCGTCATAATTTCCTACCACATCATATTTATCCCCCGTAATTGTCACCGATCCAACCTAAAATGTTAAAAAACCAACAGGATATGATAATTGACGTGAATATACCTATTTTGTTCTTCATGGCTTACAACATTGGGTTTGTTCATCAATCCTCTCGCTACTGTCATAGTAACGGTTGTTCTTGGTGTATTTATATTTGTAAAATCGAAATCGCCAGTTAGACCTTCGTAATTTGCTTCCTAAAAAGTGAAGTATTTGGGGAATAAATCACATAGAAAACTTGGACCTACTGATAAACTGTCATTACAAGCAATCTCCATATAAGCCCTGGCTGCGTATGCCGTGTCGAAGGCAAGCTTATCTTCCACAGTATTTGCTATATCTAGTGGCGTTGCATTGGGACGTCCAACGTATAAAACAGAGACGTTAGCATTGTTTACCTCTTGACCATTTGGAGGTTGTGGAATGCCACCGTCCTAACCATAAACGTAGAAAAAACATCCACATGGATATTAAATGGATTTGGAATAAATGGTATCCTAATGGTTTCTTCCAAGGAAAAACCCCATATTCGATTTATGAATTATGTTCATAATTTTAATTTCCGCTATTTTAACAGATTGAGATGCGAAATCACCACAATTTTAATATATGTTATTTTCAATCATTGATACGCCTCGAAATAAATAAACTTTTCCTTTTTTCTAATTAATTTAAAACAGTACCGCTAACAGGTTGGTCACTGAAAATTTACAGATCGATAGTACAAAGTAAGCCAACAGGTACGCAGCTACTGAGGAATTGTAAGCAGGCTAAGCTACCAACCTCACCAGCCAAAACGAAAGCACTTACCGAGACGCGAGACAACATGGTCGCAGCATGAATCAGTGGGATATACCCAACTACCCAACTTCAGGTTTTAAGCTGCGAGGAGATGGAAGTGGTCAATATGATAGGATAATCGCCTCATCTCAGTTTCTACCCCTCGACGCTCCTTGGTTAATATTATTATCTTTCCTGCTCTTGTAGATCTTCATGTCACTTCATTCTGTAACGTCTTATCTATAGGATGTTCTTTACTTTTTACTTATTAAACCACGTTTTCTACAAAACCATACAACTTCGACTATCCCAAGAAGATTTAATCTTATTAAAACTTCCATCAACTTAAACATCAGATAACTTCGACCATGCGCCAACTATAAATATGTTTATTACCGGTTACTTGCCACTTCATCTCCAGTTTTAACCACGGATTTTAGTTAGTCGTTGAATACTACTAATTTCATTGTAGATGGCATGAATTCATAATTGCTATGTTCTAATGCACACTCAATGTACACAGCCATGTTATTGTTTCCCATTATTTATATATGACAATGTGCGACTGGTGTAATGCTGGAGAGTATGATTCCATTTTTACTTCAATCAAATGATTATTTATTATATATATTATTTTATTAGTATAAGATATACTTTATTGAAATATGGTTAAATTTTCTCAAAGTAATATATTTAAACATACCACGGAAGCTATTACCCAGCGCCGATTCCACGTGAATAGATTCTTATTGTAAGCCTACAACGAAAAAATTACTAAAGTCTCTAAGTTTTATAACTTTTGATAAGCAAATAGTTCTTACGTTTTTAATAACAATATTAATATTTTCGGATGGCAGTAACAAGATAACATTATCAGCATTGGCTTCATTTATTTTAGTTGTCAAAACTTCAGTGTCGTCTGCATTTTGATACCAAAACATTGACATCTTCGTTGTTATCTTCTCAGCCGTAAGTATGAAAGGTAGTACTGAAATTGTCACAAGTAATTTTTTAGTAGTTTGCATTATGTATAGTGCTTAAAATTACAATTTTCACTTTAACTTGCCAAATAAAACAAAGTTTAGTGACAACCACTTTGGAATATGTTAAAGGAATGAATGACATTGAAAATTAAAAAAGATATAAGGAGATTATGAAAAATATTACTTGAAATAGAGATTTAAAATACCATTTCACGTACACGTAAAAGGATCTCGTATGTCCGCTAAAAAATGAAAAAAAGCATCAATTTAATTTATCATATTACTGAAATATTTCATAAAGCCACCAACAGCATGTTCAGTTTCAAGACTGTAATCTGAATCCAACAACATTCAAGCTAATTATAATACCTTAATTTCTAAGAAAAATGCTATTGACTCTTCCCTCCCTGAAACCCTATTATCGGGTAAATTTCTCGTTCTCTCATAGATGAATTCCTGCCTGTATTTGTGGGAAACAATTTCATTTCACTGCTATCAATAATATCCTATCCGAGATTGCATTTAGCGATTAGAAAATTACCTTTCTTATGGGCCCACCTGCCGCCCTAATCACTTACGAGGACGCAATATGAGACTTTTAATCCCAAGCGCGTAGACCTCGTATCTATTCTGAACACTTTAATTCATTATCCACCTCCATGTAATCACAAATATTATTGTCTATATAAACTATACACACTCTGTACAGAGAACAGCTAATAAACTCATCAGATATCCTCTAATTTGTTCTCACAGCTCTTCGATTTAGAAGTTGCCAGAGCGACAAGGCGATCTCAAAAACATATCGTATATCTGATTTGTTATACTTTAAATTTAACGCTAAATTTTAACATTATTTGATTGCCTTCGAGATGTTATGAGTATGCAAATGATTTGAATAATTTTATGTGTAATTTAATATTCCGTAATATTTTAGGTTTAAATATCTTCGTTAATTAAGGTAACATGAGGTTGATTTTATAAGTTCGCTTATAAATATAACTCACTTTTATACTTCGACATGGCAATAATTGTCTTCTCAGTCGGGGGAGACTGAGAGCTGCGCATTTTCTCCATCAAATCAATACAGGCCCGAAGGAGTTGGGCGGGATCAAGATCCAAGGTAGACACATAAATATCTTTCATCTCTTTTTTACATGTGAATGAAGGGAGATCCATCCGGCTAGTAAAATAACCTTTTGCTCCAAAAATTCCGACAGCACCAGTAGCTGTGATCAATTAATACAGATTTATTAAGTATTTCATGTATGAATGTTTGTCTAAAAGGATGTTATTTTTACTCTATTTAATAGATGATATTCTTCAGAATCTCCGATGGGCATATTACGCAATATTGAATTAGATCAGATTCCAACAATGGATTACTTTACTAATGCAACTATTCTATTTTATGTCTGTGCAATCTTTTCATCAGGAAAAAAACGGCAGTCAGAATAAATCTATTCAATTTTCTCGATTTCTGATAATTCTGACTTCAATAATTGGGTCTTTTTTACGTTTTTCTAGTGGGAATATTCATCTAAATAATAGTACTATTTAAAACCAATAAAGTGACTTACGCGTTGCTTTTGGATCAAGAGTTTTAAAATTTAGGCCAGGGAATGGGTATATTTTGTCAAACACCTTTTGGACCACCGCAGGATTTACATTTTCATTAAAAGTCAGATCTAAAATTGTGGAAAAAAAACATAAAACTTAATATGAACGTTTAAAATAACAAGAGAGAAAGAATTCAAATACACTGATTAGAAACCTCTTCTGCTTTCAATGATACTTTTGTTATCTCTTGTATTCCTTTGTTCCCATACCTGTTCATAGCTGAGACCGAGAATGTTGGCGCTTCTTTTAATGTCAGCCGTTATGCCTCTACTCGAGAAAATATTATTCAGTTGTTTGAACTTATCTAAAAATTCATTATTCATAACATTTCAGCTCCTATCCCCAATTCCTTACATTACCTTCCTTTTGAAGCAAAATATTCTGCTATTTTATTAATTTGTTTATAAATACGCTGCTAAAGACTAATGTAAATCATAAATAGGTTTAATACGGATTGTTGGTCAAATGGATCTCCGGTGTATAATTCTTTATAAAATTAGCTGCCCTCGTACATTATCTCAAACCGAATTTCACCTTATAGATAATTCAAGTACTTCATTCTGATTTAAATGTGATGAGCGGTTGAAATTTCCTATTATGGAGGATCAATCCACTGATGTTACATATGAAAGGTACAGAGATCCGTATATGCGTGATTGCAAAAGATATTTTCCCGAGATCAAATACATAAATAAATGAATTTTTATAAATGTTATGAAGAAAATTCGCTACTCAGAGATCGAAAGTAACAAAACTAATAATTAATGAATGAAAAACTGAACAAATATTACTCATTTGCATTAAATAAAACAAGATAGAATGAAAAAATATGATAGAATAAGAATTTTACGGATGATAGATAAAAAATAACGGAGTTGAACGTTCAACTCCTATTCGAAACATCTGATAAGATCGAAGAATCTATCGCATTTCATGGAAGAAAAAAGAGGAGTAGACGAATAAGTTTCCAAAACAAGGTGTTTTGGAATATATATTTCTTTCCCGAAAAAAATTTTACAATACATTACATTTAAGAGAAACATTTATATAGACTAGTCCTTATTTCATTTACTTGTAAATACTGAAATTTTTCTAAGTAAAACTTCTCAAGGGGAAAAATAATGTTTCCCCTAAATTTAAGATAGTAAAGGCCATTTACAAATACATACTCAAAATTCCAATTAAGTAAATCCAATTGGAATATAACAACAACTTGTAAACTTTGGCTTATGCTCTATAAACATTATTACTTTCTCAAAATGACTTACATAAAGTATTTTGTTCCTGTCCACCGCAAAAGGTTGTGCAAATTAATATGATCCATATTGGTCGAATCATTCTCAAGCTCAAATCGAATATGTGCCTAACTGAAACTACAGAAGCATGCATATGAGTTAGATGCGCTAAATCACAATTTGACCAATCAGAAGCTCCTCCATGCACATGCTTTTGGGTGTTTTCGTAAATCGAAAACGGGCTCACGCTTTACTCTGTGTCTGAGCATCTGCTTACCACTGAAATTACATTATCCTTCAACTATTGGTTGATACCTTTCGCAGTGTTGCTCAACTTAGGCTCATAAGTAACCTGAGTCATTAAAAATACTACAAATCACACAAAATAGTATCTATTGAATATTCTATCACACAAATTAAGGATGTCATTTTGATTGCACCCTAAAAAAATGAGAATTCTAGAATTTACAGGGAATTTATAAACACATAGTTGTTATGAAAGTAGAAAAAGCTTCTCGTTTCTATTTCATATTTCGTATTTCTCATTTCCTGCACTCCCGCTTTATTATTGCCTATTTTCAAGCAAATTTCTTTAATTTTGGAGTTGTATACCTTAGTTAGGACTTCCCAGAAGCAAAATTTCGGCGATTAAAACAGGAGTTTCTTTTTTACTTGAATTTCCTTTGCAGATTCCTTCTAATTGTGGTATACGCTCTTTTATCACTAACGTATCGCCTATGCCTTCATTTTCTTTCCTGCATTGTCCATCTTTACGTGATATGTCGTGTTATCAAGGTGTCTGAATACGTTCTTATGATATTGACATAATTTCTGAAATCAATTTATTCAGTACGCGTGCTTCCGACCTCCCTTTCCTGTTTTTATTCTATTATATTTTACTACTCCATTATCGATTCTACACTTCTAAAATTTGCTGGTTAAACCTTATCACTAATCAACGCACTCTATGTTTTCTATTTTACGCTTTCTATCTCACTTTTTGCTTCGTCTTCTTAACGCTCGCACTCAAACATACATTTTGTACGCATACAACTCCCATTTGATCTGTTAATCTCCCGCAGCCTTTTATACTGGACAGCAAATTATATCTTTTTATATTATAATATCGATATCCCAACCAAAAGAAGAAAAAACACAATTTCTCACCGTTAAAGCAAAAACTTGTCTAAGTTCGACCCGAATTATGTACAGTATGAGGTAATCCATCACAGATATATAAACAGATTAAAGAGTAATCGTTGCTTTCAAAAATAATGAGGAGAAGACATAAAATAAAATATCAGTTTCGTCAAGGGAAAATATTTAATAATTTTTCATAGTTATATTTTCATCCTGTCAACCTCATATATCGTATAATAATAAAAGAAAGTGTAATTTTGATATGAATATAACGGAAAAGAGAATTAAAATAGTGTAAAAGGGAACGAAATTGGGAGGAGTCCAGTAGAATGAAATAATGAAAAGACCTTCGCTGTCTGAACTCTGAATACGAATAGTTATACATTTCCTCATGAGAGACTAAGTTTACTGGGTAATATTCTAACGTTCCAATGTTCAAATTTAAACATTCATCTCATTGGTTATTGGCTTATTTCAAGGCCGCAAAGCTCAATTCCTATGTACTATCAAACTAATTCAGCAGTTTCACTTTGAATTATTTGTTTCTCTTAACAACCACGAGTCGGTTGATAAGACAGGCAATGATCGTTACTGAAACAAAGATGACCATGTGATATAGATTGTAATTAATGCGATCATATTAAAATAGTAATCTCAGTTTTAAAGATTTAATTTAATTTTCCAATTATAAGTATTTAAATGAAATAAAATACAAGTTTTAACTGAGACTGTATTACATAATATTCATCCATAAGCCGATTATTTTGCTATTTAATTTCTTACTCCATGTATAATTTATCGAGGAATTTTTTGGGTAACGGGAGAACAGAAAGCAATTGTTAGAAAAGTAAGAGATTGTTAGATGTGTACATTTTAGGAAAGGAAATCGAACAGCAGTATCACAGGGAAAAATGAGGGCAATCATAACGATCACTTTAAAATGGTTCACTTGTTAACATTTGCAATTTGTTGGCCATTCTTCATCTTGACTCCTCAACGGCACAGTTTCAAAATCTTTTACCAAAGTCGTATTACCATGACCTGCATTAATCAAATGCAAAGCTCTGTTACAATAAATAGCAGTTTTAGAAGGGCTAACATATTTCTTCTGACACTCCATATCTTATGAGTTGAAACAAGTTGATTATTATAATAAAATTTCAATATTACATTAATTTTAAATCATATTTGAAGAAACGCTTGCATTAAAATGATATGAACAGTCGTGAAAATCAAGCGACTGGTTTATATGATCTGAATTCATTCAGTATCCCAGGTAATTAATAGTGAAATTTAAACGCTAGAACATTAGAATTTAAAACTGTTGAGGAACAGGACTAGCACTTCGTGCTGCTAATTGGAATGTTTTTTGTATTAAGCTGCTTACCGCGAAAACTGGGATGAGTTTAAACCCCAAGCCGCTAAGTTTATAGTCCCAAAGTTAAGAAGAAGATGAGAGTAATTGAATACGCATAACTGCATTAGTACAGGGAGCCACTGTTTTTAGAACCTTGTTTACCACAAAGAAGTAACATTAGCTGGCCTAGACTGAAGTCAGCCAGTGAGTCTAAAGTTGATGGGAAAATGAAATCTAGATTTGGTAGACCCAGTAAATGGCGATTAAAGAGATCGCAGTCCATCTCGATCACGAATAGATTATAAATTATTCGTTAAAGGAAAATGTGAATCATAGATCGAATAAGACCAAATAAAGTATGAAATATTTCTACCATTCACCTCCTATCAGATTATTTTGCTATTCTCCTTATCCATATGTTTTCTTACGTTAAAACTGATTTTCCCCTTTTCGGAGAGCAGAAGAGCATCCAAATTTGCTTATTTTGTCCACAATTTTCATACTTATTTATAAATTACAATTTTACTCGAATAAAATACCATTCAAAACAGATGAGTTTCAGAATGCCATATACATGTGTAATCTAACTCTCATTTCTGGGGATAGAGTGAGGTCAAAAATGACCTAAAAGGAGACAAAAATATTTTTTTGCCTGTTTAAAAAAAATAATTGCATAAAACCAGTTCAATCTCTCATGTAGAGCCAGCTAAAAGTCATCCCGAAATTCTTTGTAGTAGGACCTCAGGTTATAATAACAATAATTTCCTGACTTTATTTAGGACAGTGTTTGGTAGAGGGGTGGCATCATGGAAAAAGTCAAATTCTTCTTGATTTAACCAATGCGGTTGGTCATTCCACTTATTAGATGTACATCTATTAACGGTCCCTGGACAGTTTATCATTGTGTCCGGACGTACCCAGATTCTGGATCCATATGCTTTGACATAAGTATATCGCCTTCATAATGCACCCCAGTATGTCGATTCTTATTAGCTTTGCTGTAACGATCAAATGAAAGACGAATTTTTAGATGGCTAACTCAGCTCTGTGCAACAAAAAGTATCAATAACCACTCTGGATCTGTCATTTTTTTCACTCTCACTTTCACATTTTTTATTGATCCCGTTTTTGTGTCAGATCAAATTCAAGGTATAATAGAAATGTTTTGTCTACTTATTTAGCCCTAAGAAAGCTTTTAAGTTCTGAAGGTGAATTTATTTCAGAATAGCAGTACTCTGTTTTCTTATAAATTTTTTTTTGTTCTCCATTACAAGAGTAATCTCATTCTTCGTCCTTTATGTTATTTGGCAACCCATATTTGCTTAGAGGATTGAATTTAATTTTACATTTTATGTATAAATGACGCATCTAAAATAAGTTTTCTCGAGAAAAGAAGTGACATTTAAAAATATTCTTGCACATGTTTATGAGGAACTATTTACCTTGTTCTCAAGTCCGTTTGGGAAAGTGCTCTCAAATGCTCATCTTGGATTTGGGGTAGCGCTATTGAGTCTCCATATTGAGTAGCTCAAATTTTCCCAGCCCATTTATTAGACAAACTTAACCAGTGCAGTTGGACATTCCACTCGTAGGGTATGTACCTATGAGCATCAAACCCGTAACCTCTGATTTTCCGATAATATATTTTATTTGTTCAACAGTATTTAAACCTACTTTTCAAAAAGTTCTGGACATGAATAATGATCTTTAATATTACAATATATCCATGGTAATACCCTCTTTTTTATTAAAAATCTAAGAATTTTAACTAAATCAATGACTTGAGGTTGCCCAGTCCGTTCGTTGTTTCGAAATGATAAATGCACTTCCCGCAGATATCTCACACATCCCTTTTCATCTTTATTTGTATGCGAATCAGTTAGTTTAAATACAACATGCATTGGTCCAATAATGAGTTGATCCTAAGCTATTACTTATAATATGAAACTTCCCCTATCAACTTTCTTGGTTAAAGTATAATTTCCTTTGGAAATATGAATACGTCACCCTTTTACGTGTATCCTATCTGACTCAATTATAGTATAATTGTATGGTTTTTCTTACTGCGCTGTTGAATGACTTAAGCTCATTTACCTTAAAGAGAGACGCACATTTACTTGGACATCTTATCAGATAGCACTAATCCCCACTCAAAATCCGAGTGTCGAGAAAATTTGGTTTAGAAATTTCCTCTTTAAACTAATGATCTTCTCAAAGCAATAGCCCTTTCCTAATGAGAAGGTCAAGAGATGGTTTGACAAACGTGTATTAAGCAACTGCAAATGACTGAGAAGGGAGAAAGGAAGGAAGGGTAGGAAGGGAATTGATAGGAAATAGGAAGGTGTTAGTACCAGGTAAGAATAATCCGGAAAGTGATAAACAAGTAAAATGAGGTACAATATGGCAGTTGGCCGATTTCGCATTCTCTGTTCGTTGACGTGTGACTGACATTTAGGGCAGTGGTATAAGTCAATAGCTGAGCAATGCACAAAGAGACCGAGGAAACATAAGAGTCAGGGTGTACAGGTACTACTGTGTCCGTCTTGAAACTTGTCTGATTTAACAGCATTTTTTACTGTAATCGAAAATAAAAAAATGAAGTAAGCATTTATTTATCGGAAGGCAAACTCACAGAAAATTTCTTTACATTATACAAATGAAAATGACATGGCTATCTGATAAATTAATTCTAAAATGAATAACTGACTTGATCGAGAACTTTCTACTGAAATATTTTAAGTACAAAGGCGATAAAACTTATTTTCCTGACTGCTACTTAACACCTATTTGTAGAGGATTTAATTGCTCGTTTAACTTAATGCTTAATTGTGTGCATTTTTTTCGCGCGAACAACAAGATATATTTAATCGAATTAAATGCAAGTGCAGTTACGTATGTGCGCAGAGGCAACAAGAAAATATTACCGGTAAATGAACATAAACTAATCAATTTCTCTACTGTTTAATAAGCATTCTTTACACTCTAAGCTAATGAACTAGAACTGCCTCATAATATACTTTATTAGAAAAATGTATACAACTCATGAAAATCGGCATCCAGAGTTATTTTTCCCCGCAACAGTCCTTAAAAATAAGCTCCAGACAAGTACAGTGATATCGATTTTCACATTTTGATTATTTTATGATGACATACGCTAACAAAGTACGTCAGAATCGTTTATTTAGATAACCAATTTCTAATTCCTCACTTCAGTTACCATCCATATAATCTGGTCTGATTCCAGTACTACTAGTGACGATTTCTATGCAAATACGAATTGTATATCCGAACCAGTTATCACTTTTTCCTATCTATACCTCCTGTTCGGACTTACTGCTCCTACTCTCTATGATAGGAATTTCATGTCCATATCTTCCTTTCTACTATCTTGTTTTGCTGTCAAAATCTAAGTCAAAGAGCTATTCAACATTTCTATTTTAATTGCTAATAAGCGTAAATGCTTAAATTAGTTAGTACTGACATCAAAATCCATGCTGCCCTAGCTGTCAGATAATTACTTTTTGGTAGCTCATCTGACGGGCAAAGAATTTAAAATAGTCAGCTTCTCTCAGAGTATCTTAATTCGTTCTTTTTATTGCAACCCGATTTCCACGCCCCCAGCACAGACACCTGTCACTGGCTCTCCCAAATCTCAAATCTTCTTCCTACTCCTTCATCTTTTTTCTCTCTCATTCTGTAATGGATATCCAACACTCCCGTTGTCTAATTCAAATTTCGATCTTCAGATTTGGGAACTTTGGGTGTTTCTTATCTGCTTTTAGGATAATCATATCAATATATCTAACTGCATCGGGTTCTCAAAGAATCTCTACTGAGGAGATAAGTGCTATATTGGATCCTTCAGGATAAAAAGCCATCTGATATAATAGTAAACTATCGGCTTCGGTTAATTACCGTAAAATAATGACAATAAATGCTACTCGAATCTACCTATTGTTCGATTAGATCATTACATAAAATTTCGCCTTTGTTTTTATTAACATTAATGAAATAATACCATGTTATTTTATTAACAGAAGGAAATTAAATAAAAAGTAATTATTAAATTTTTTTAGTGATTTTCTTTTAATGCACACGGAATATAATTTAATATACATTAATCTAATCATATGAATTTTTAACAATGTTGCAAAATTATCTTTAATGTGGTAAAAATAAATCGAGTTTATCGGTCTAAAACAAAGTTTCATCAAAAATTATTTCTCTTTATTATCTCCTTTTTATTGGATGAAATAATTTAAGTGGTAACGTGCAAGCGTGTTAGATTAATCAATTGTGATCGTGCTTTTTCAGTACTTTTTTTCAGATTGCTTGTTTAGATCAGTTCTGTCAGTTTTACTCGCTTTTTTTATCGAAAAATCCTTCAGTTTCGCCCTGTTGTATCACTACTATTTAAAAGTTAGCTGCAGGCATACTTTCAATAGGATGAATACAGAAATATCGTCAATGGAATGTCTACTTTGGTATAATTCTCCGTTCAATAGTTTTCATACTTGATCTCCAACACTTTTTAATATCTGAACTCAAGAAATTTAAAGTATCATTAATTCCGTCAGTAAATATACTAATGATCTTCCTAAGAGAATACAAAGGCCTTTCCCGAAATCAGAAGAAATTTGAAGGAAAGAGAACAATCGTCAGCGCTGTGCAAGTGGAGATAGGGTTGTGATAAGGAGGTCAAGTTTGCATGTCCTTTGTGGCGTTGACTCTTTGACGTTCTTTGTTCGTCTGACGAGCAGTCGATAAAAACATCGTTTGACAATTAGGACACACCAGAGTTATAAGTCAACACTTAGGTACGGAGTCAGTTTTTAGGTACGGAGAGACCTTAAACACAGCACGTCTTCAAATTCGCCTCCTTTCTCCCTCCATAAGAGAAAAATTGATCGAGGAGACTCATATGTTTAGGTTAATAACTTAATCTTTATCAATAAGCGGCGAAATAATTAACTAGTGTCTTTAATGTTTATTTTACCTATCTCCAAAATTGTATTTTCTCAAAATCAACTGCTGAGAATGTTTTGGTTTAACATTTAGGGACTTAATATTAACTGAGTGTAGCTTTATTGGCGAAGACTTATATAAACGGAAGGAAATGGGACGTTCGTGATCTATTGTCTCTATTAGTAATGTTCGCGACAGTTTTGCCCACAATATATGAAAATGTCTGCCTACTACAAGATGACTGGGAATAAAAGCTCAACTTTAAATCCATTAATTTTGTAATTATTAAGAGATAGTGGGAATAAAATACATAACATACAATGTTTTATTGGAAATTGGGCCTGAACTTCAACGTTCATCGAAAATTTCTAAAATTACTCGGGATTCCGTTATGGAACCTGTGGTCTAGAGTTTGGCACGATAATTCTTAGCTGTCTCTGCACCTATCTGAACATGTACTTCGATAATTATCCATCAGTCATTTGCATCCGAATAACTTTACATTCCAAACTGCATTGTTTACTGATAACAAGGCAGGTTCTTGGAATTTAAACGTCCAAATATTTCTATAGAGAGCCAATTTTCGAATGATGAAAACTTATCGAAGCGAAGTTGGCCAAGAAATATTTTTAACAAAATGATCACTTCGAGCACATCCGATTAACTGAACCTGGATTCTTACGCCTTTTCTTTGTACGTTTTTTTGAATGAAATCATTAAAAATCTCTTAATTACTATTGGTTGAGAAAACTGTTAATACCTTTTCTTCTCTAATTTAAGAATATCTAATAATAAATGCACCATTGACATTAAATTGAAATGATTTACAAGTTTATTTTAGATATATTGCCAAATAGAAGTTGTGATGTCATCTCTGAGGTCTTAAACTCAAAAGTGCTCCCAAGAAGCCTTTAGATCACACAAAAATAATCATATTTTTAGAACTGATAAAGAGCAAAACCTATTTTTAAAATACACAATGTAACTGAACTTCCCTTTCCCATTGCTGTAATAATAACTGAAAATATATTTTCTACATACGCTTGTAGATACCTCAATATTTTTTTGACTGATTGGATTTCCGATTTTTGAAAGTATTTTTGAACACATATCATAAAATGTTACCTCTAGATACTGACCACTTACGTCACTTTTGCACATATTCCGCACTATACGATCTTTCTAATAAACACTGACATCTTTTTTGTCTCTAAATTAATAAATTTTTTACAATTGATATGTTTATTATCACTTTAACTCTATTAATCTCTTGTTGCCAGTTTAAGTATAAAAATCAAGTACGGAAATAATAATATCTTAATTTAAAGATTTTAGCTATCTCATCCAGGATCATTTAGTTTCTCAACAGTCAGAAGAAATTAAATTCATTTAATAGGCAAGACCGACTATCATAATTAAGAGCGGTCAATAAGTTCGGGAATGCGCCCCAATCTAGGGGACAAATCATGAAATTTGAATTATGGAATGTGAACTATCCTATTGGTATATCCGAACTCTAAGATTAACTGAAGAAAGACTCTTGAAGCAATGATTTTTACATTTTGAATCTATTATAAGAAATATTGTTTATTTATACATGTTTCATAATTAAATGGGTCCATTCGATTAAATATTACATTAAAGTACATCGTTGACTGTTTCGTTTCTTTTTACCTAGACCTGCACCAACCGCGATGGCTTTTTCAAATACCTGTTTGACGCCAGTCTAAAAATTAAAAATACCAAAAATTAAATTAGGTCAGGTTATTTGGAGAAANACAGTCAGAAGAAATTAAATTCATTTAATAGGCAAGACCGACTATCATAATTAAAAGCGGTCAATAAGTCCGGGAATGCGCTCCAATCTAGGGGATAAATCATGAAATTTGAGTTATGGGATGTGAACTATCCGTTTGGTAAATCCGAATTCTAAGATCAACTGAAGAAAGACTCTTTGATGCCTTTACTTTTCGATCCCCCTCGCTAGTTATATATTGTACTTACTGTTAACCGATTTCAAATGCTTCCCGCAAACAAATTTCTTTCGATACTGTGGTCAATAATAGTAATTAATCTCATGCTATGAATCATGCTCGAAATTGACAGTTTATCTGCATGGAAAATAGGAAGAAATAGATCCTGAATAATAGTCAGATTGCGAAATAAAAAATGCTTTCCACAGTCTCTTAGATTTGAATATTTGCCTTAAAAATTGTGAGAGAATTCAAAACTTATAAAAACATTGTCATGAAGCAATAATTTTTACATTTTGAATCTATTATAAGAAATATTGTTTATTTATACATGTTTCATAATTAAATGAGTCTATTCGATTAAATATTACATTAAAGTACATCTGTGACTGTTTCGTTTCTTTTTACCTAAGCCTGCACCAACCACGATGGCTTTTTCAAATACCTGTTTGACGCCAGTCTAAAAATTAAGAATACAAAAATTAAATTAGATCAACTCGTTTGGAGAACAGTTAAGTGAAAAATATGAACTTGCATTCATCAACGCAGAGCATTCTATGAAATCGACTGCATGAATCTCGTGTGCTAAATTTTGACCATCGGAGACTGAAAGACAGTTGGGGGTTGATGAACGAAGATCAGTTTTACAAGCAACTAAAACAATCGGCGTTGTTGGGTTGTTCTCTCTTATATCCGGAACCCACTAACATTTATAATATATAATACATTATGATGCACTACCTATTATAAACTAATTATTGTTGAAAAAATAAAACGTATATGCCTACGATTTGTCAATAGCATAAGTAATTACAAATAATATAACTTCAAATATCATATCTATAGATATAATACATTAATTTCTATTCTTAAGAAACAACAATAATCCAATCTGGAATCACAATATTGTTTTGATTTGTTTAGCTCAGTAACCAATTCATCAACTTACCTTTGCCCTAATATTATCATATGAAGCACGATTATCAACAGAATAGCACACAAGAAAGACACTTGTCCCGGGATAGGTGAATTTACGAAGATTTTCATATCCTTCTTGACCAGCAGTATCAGTCAGAGAGAAAATACATTCTTTATCGCCAATTTTGCAGTTGGCTCTATAAGTATCAAAAACCTATCCAATTATGCAAGTCATTGTATTACCGTTGGGATGTAGTCTGATGGAAATCTGCCACAGACCTGAACTGTAAGAAGGCACGTTTTACCAACAACACCATCACCAACTACAACACATTTAATTTCTTGTGCCGACATTTTCGACACACAAACTACGTATCACTTAAAAGTTGGCAATATTTCGAGGTCAATCTGAATACTCATATATTGGCAAATTATAACAAGCCATGTAACATATGTTTTAGTGTAATGTTTCAGCCTTTTAACATTTGATTAGACTTTTAGCAAAATAACTTAGATGAATAGCTGTAAATAAAGTAAAAATTTGGTAATTTGGGTCAGTAAATATTTTAGGACGATTATTTATTTTAAGTCGTATTTGATTAAACAAATGATTTATGATTATAATGAAATTCAAATATTCTTAATTTAAAAGTAATTAAATGCTCACCTCAAAATTCTATCCAATCACCCAATCATTAGGCACTAATGAATGGGCATGATCGATCTAGAATAAGTTTCAACAACACTCTGCTAGTTTATTATCGTTATTAAAGAACTTTAAGCTCAGAAAGTCATATAAACAAATTTTAAAGATAATACAATTTTATTTTTTTATCTGTGCGCCTTTAAAATTTAACACGTAAAAGCATTTTTTCCCAACATACATCAACAGTCTAGCACACTCGACACGTCACTTAAGTCTTAATGACAACTTTGTGATTGAACTTTTATTTTGATACCTCCTGCAGTAATTTATCAATATGTCAAAATGAATTCTTAAAGAACTAGAAAGATGACTCTATGCATTTTCCAAAATTATTTTTGAGTCAAATTCTCTGTAAGAATACATTGATTCTTCGCATTTATATCACCTTGACTCAAACCCCTATTTGTCATTTCTAGACGAGTTTAGTAATTCTTTTTTTTAAAACTGTTCCGTTTCATTTAAAAGTAAATCAACATTCATATCCCCACGCACATCCATGCCCAAGTCACTCATATAAATTGCCTCGGTATCTCCACTCACATGCACGTATACAGCGACACGCGCTTGTTATTTGTCTGCTCTCTCTCTTGCTCGCCGTAATTTTCAGCGTGTTCTATTCAATTCATTTTGGTCTATGCAATTCTTTGTGTTTTTGTTAGAAATGATAATTATATTCCCCCGCTCCCAATATTTCTTCTATGAATAAAAATGTAATTTCTTTCTTTATTTCCCCACCGATAAAAGACACTTGACCATTATTCTTATTCGTTTTAAGCCGATACCTATTGAGAGGGAGTCTCATTAATACACTCGTGTTGACTATAACGTGCCTTCTTATCTGCCATGGGTTATTAGCTTCTGTGTTAAGTTGCTATATTACCGAATTTTCTAGATTGTTGGCTCTGCGAGATTACTACCAGAACTCCTAGTTGGTTACGTTATAGCAGTTTTATTTATTATTAGCTTCTGTGGTCTGGTTCTGGTTCATTAGTTCCTTCAGTTTGATAATTTATAAATTGATGACCTCGGATCTTGTTACTCGAAATCCAACAAGCTGGTAACCGTGTGAACATTTACCTGTTTGCTTAATATTAACAGCCACAAACTCAAAAATACATATCTAATATATGCATACTTTTACTCCATAAAGTGATACTGTTACTAGCTATGTGGAATCCGTAAAAAAGCAATACGTAAATTAATACTATAATAACGTTGAGAGGGTCTATCGTGCCCACATCGATCGGTTAAGATGGAATAAGTCAAGTCACTCGTGTCGCAGATCAGTCCGAAGGTGGCAGGCAAACCACCCCCAATTTATTAATAAGTAAATTAGGTTTGCATACAAAACATTTTTTCGTTGGACACCAATCAGATCTCGTTGTCGGAGTGTCAGCGTGGTGATAGACACCCGTTTTGGTATCTATGTACAAACACACAGCGGGACCACTTGCGGACACTATAGCGGAGATCTTGTCACCAGTCAATCATTTCTAATCTCAAGTGATGATATACGTCTGTCGGCTATAACAAGTACATACGAATATAAAAGTTCATTTTTTGGAAATTTATTTTAGGTAATGTATTTGAGATTATTTTGGATTTTCGTTAATCTTAATAGTAATCACATATACTATTATACTACTTCCTTTCATGATACTATTTGTCCTTATTAGTGGTTAGTTGAGCGATAAATATGAGAAATTAATATTTTCCGTAAACGACTCTCATGTTCTTCAATTTAAGAGACCTTAACGTATGCAAAACAAATACTGGACACTAGACAACGTCATGACCGGCCACAAGGTTCGTCTCGGATCCCCAAGACGGAAGTCTCATATTTCGATGGGAAATGCTATAGCCAGCAGATGTCTATCAAAACCTGGCGATTAAAAATGATTGAATGGCGATAAGATCTCGACTGCAGTGTCCACAGGTGGTCCCGCTGTGTTTGTGCGTTAGCACATAGATACCTAAACAAATGTCGACCATCACGCCGGGACACCGACAACGAGACAGGACTGACGTCAACGAAGAAATGTTTTGTATATAAACATAATTTACTTATTAATAAATTGGGGCGGCTTGCCTGCCACCTCCGGACTGATCTGGCGACATGGGTGATTTGACTTATTCCATCTATTCGATGGATGGGGTCCGATAGATCCCCAACGTTATTACAGATTGTTTTAATGTTACTTGCATTCGAATGCTTCTCCCCGATTAAAAACTGTATTTTTTTCTTTTTCGTGTAATAATAATACAGGCTGACTGGTGGCGCAGTGATTAGCGTTCTCGACTCAAAGTCAGGGGTCCTGGTGGGTACCCAATAAGCGGAACGGCCAATCGCGAGGGTTATGTATGGTGATTATATAGAGAGTGGCAGAATTTCTTGATTTCCAATTGTGGAGTTCGACGGCACTACCTCTCTTCCCAGAGTAGGTATTAAAAATACATTCCTAAATGAGTAAAGGAGTTATAACAGAGACTGGAGATTTAATTAAAATGCAAATAAGGTTGCTCAATTTGTTCTAAGGTATATCGTGAGATAAACACGTAAAATTTGGTGTGGATTGTGAACTCAATAACTGGAGCATTTTAGCTATCTCAATGTTTATCTGTAATTATGCTACCGATCAATCGAACCAACTTTATTCACAATCTAAAGAACCGAGAACTTAGTTTTGTTAGAGTTTGGTTTGAGGTTTTTTAAAGCAAAGTAAGATAAAAATATATTGGTGTGGCCAGAAAAAGGCCTCTAAATTCTGCGCATTTCGAATGTATAAATAAATCCATTTATTTATTGATAATACTAGCAAACAATGTTCAATCTGGGTAATTTCATTCATATTTACTATTTTCCCATGTTAATTACTTTCAAAAATTTTATTTTAACAGTAAATCTCCTTGATCCCCCTTGAAAAAATTCCATTTGATCCATTCAGACTTGTTGCTGTAAATGTGGAACAAATATTATTAGTTTTAAATTTTACTTAATATATAGCAAATGGCTGCAAATTGAAATGAAAGGAATAGGTACTCAATAGTAAAATTTGTTAGACGGTAGTACTTCATGTAACTATGAACCACTTTTAGTAATTCCATAAAAAACTGCATTTGAACTATTTAGTGACTTACCATATCTTATAACGAATTTCTCATTTAAATGCTGACAAATAGGCAATCATGTCATGATTTCCGGACTTATATACATAAAACAGTGATGTCAGTGGAAATCGCATTCAAATTTAGCAATTAATAGACAAAAAAGGCATAAGAACGGTTCCAGCAAATAATGGATGACTGAAGAATAACTCTATTATCATATACAATCGGGTAATTTAATAATTAAATCGTCTTATTTATGTGAAAATTATGAGAATTTTGTTTATAACTTGTTTGTCTGTATTTTTTAGACCGCTCGAGAACCCATTCCGTTACCTGTGACCTTGAGTTTTGCATTGGTCTGAACATGTAATTCTGTAATGATCCGTCACTATCTTTCTATTCGACCTGATAGTTTCGACTTCCGATTGCTTGAAATAGTCTTTGACATTTAAGAGAAGAGATATTTATATGGAAACAAACTTCCCATATGCATTATTTCGTGTATTTCCTTCTCAAGAAGTTTGAGCTTAATCTATTCTGGGTGAGTTGCGATATCTGAGGAAATGTCTTTAAATAAATATGCATCATATAATTTCTTTAATTCTATATTTGACTAGTTGCCATTGGTAAAAATAAATATCCTCATTTATCTAATTCATGAAAATGAAACAGTCCATCTTATGCATCGGATGGGCTCTGGTGAAGTCTGAGGAATTCTGGCTCTTGAGTTCGAATTTTTACTTACTATTAATAACTTGTGACTTTGGTACATATACTGATTTAATCAAAGTCCCTGGGGAAAATAACTGCTCTACAAAATCAGAAAATATCAAAAAGTAGAAATAACAAAGGACCCTTGTTTCACATTTGATTACTGTTTTTATTTATGTTCTGGAGTTTTACTTTTAGGTTTTTATGTTCATGACTTTGGAGTCCCTCTTCATTGAAACCTAGTGTGCATATACTGGCTTATATCTCTGCGTGCCTTAACTTTCAGTTGATGATATTATCAGTTGCTCACCAAAGGACATAGAGCATGAAATCGGTTAGCTCCCTTATCATATATAGATAGCCCATCTTTATTATATCCTAGATTTCATTCTCCCTTTCCTGCTGTAGTAATGCCAATTACCAGTCCCAATATGTCCACAAAATAGCAGTAGAAGAAAAATAAGGGTTTCAGAACTTTACCTAGTACTTGAATCAATTTTGTGACGCTTTGGATTATTTTTATTTGCCGGTATCTATGTGTTCAAAATAGCTATAAATAGCATTTGCAGGATTATTTAAGAACACAAACTGTATTGTAGATAGCAAATTTCAATCACTGGCTAACAGACCGGAATTGTATTAAGCCAATAAATACATCCAAAAGCAGAGCGCTTGTATCTGCACAGCTACCAATAACCATACGGATATAACAAGGATTGGACGTGACTGATGTCTCACAAAGAAATTTTGTATATATGGTTAATGTTTTGATCGATGAACTGGAGGCGACTTTTTCTGTTATTTAAAATTGTTTTAGCAAAATGAGTGATTGGAGTTTATTCTTTCTATGTAACTCCTGCCCGCATAAATCACGTCATATCGGTTTGACTTAACTTAAGATTACATCTCCGGATAAAACAATTCTGTTATGTTAGTTTCTGGAAGATATCCAAGCTATCCAAATTGCAATCTGTTAAGAGTACACAATAAAGTGATGTGGGTCGGGGTCACGTAGAAATAAGTTAAGCCACTCACTGTGCTAGATCAGAACTGACGTGGTAGGGAAGTCATTCTAATTTATTAATAAATTAATTAGAGTCTGTTAGCTAAGTGATGTTTGGTTTAGAATCAGTCATGTCTGGTCGTTGATGCCTCTGCCTGATTACTAGTATCTGTGTAGGTATCTATTTACGAACAAGCACACACGCACAACTCGATTACCTAAAGATACCGTAGAAGAGATAATATTGTTATTCCGATTTATAGGTAGTAAATGACATCTACAGCGAGGATCTAGTCAAGGTCTTATTGGCCATTGTCCCGTGTGTTGTAACTGTAGTAATTAACGATATTTGAATGCCAATCCGTAATGAGACTCCCGGATTAACCCTGTGGGATGATGTGTAGAGTTTAATACAAGATGCTTCTCTGAATTTTTAATCTCATAAATAAACGTGTTGAGTGCTGCTAAACTAGTAACCAAGTGATTAATAGATTTTCTGCTCTCATAGAAAAAAGAGGTCACACATGCTTGGGTGGAACAATAATGTACCTAAAGATAACGACAGGTAAGACAAAAAAGTAGACGTTGATTAAGATTACTATTGATTGTGCAGTAAGAGACTACAACAAAGATTTATTGAGAATTGCTGTAATTGCCTACAATATTATTTTAAAAAAACTAATTATATTAGCATGCAAATATATGGAGCGGCTTCCACGTAAATTGTCGTCTTATGGTTTGTTGAATCGTATAAAAAGTTTGCTAGCGATTTCGTCTTTTTAAGATAAGTTAACATTTAAATTTATGTGTAGAATTTAATGTTAATGCAAAATAGTAATTTATTCATGCCGTAAAAGAGCATCACTAAATAAAACCATATCTGATAATTAAAAATTATCAAAGAACATGTAAGTCTTTTTTGCCTTCAAAGTTGCAAATCGCTGAAGCGAACAGTTACCAATTAATAATATATTCCACAATTTCCTTCCTAGTTAGGCAGTGATTAAAGTATGAAAAATTCCCTGATATTTAAAGTTTGCTTAAGTAATTCACGATAGCTATTGAATATGACCATAAAATTAGGATCACTCATACGTTAGTAGTAGTAGTAGTAGTAAAACTCGGAAATTGAAAGTGAATAAGCCTATTATTGTATAATGTGTTCATTTATTCTAAACACAAATAATCAACGTTTTTCGACTTTCATTTTGCAAAAGTAAAAGAGGTACTGTGTTTACTAACCCTGCGAATCATGACTTCTTGCTCATTTTATTTGGATTTTTGGGAATGTTTGCCTGAAAACCACCGACATATTAATATTCGTTATAAATACCAAATTAAATAACGAATTCATGTCAAAGTTTTTCTCTTACATTGGTCACACTTTTTTAATCAATTTTATAAATCATAACATGTCTATTATGCAAAGCAGCGCTCTATTCGGATATTCACGTTGTGAGTTATTTCGTTGACTGGTAATCAAGATGAAGTATCTATTGGTCACTGGTGGTGTTATCAGTGGGATCGGTAAGGGAATAGTCTCCAGCAGCATTGGAGCAATTATGAAAGCCAACGGATGGGTTGTAACATGTATAAAGATTGATCCCTATTTGAATATTGATGCTGGCACATTTTCACCTTACGAACATGGCGAAGTTTACGTCTTGGATGATGGAAGTGAAGTGGATTTAGATTTGGGCAATTACGAACGTTATATCAATGTGACTCTTACTAAAGATCATAACATAACTACAGGAAAAATATATGAGCATGTTGCGCAACGCGAACGAAGGGGTGAATATCTCGGAAAGACCGTTCAGGTTTGTGTTTTTATAAATAATCTTATCAGGTGTTTTGTTTGTAATATCCTACAATTGATAGTTTTCACTGATTTTTAAAGGTTGTTCCTCATATTACCGACGCCATTCAAGAATGGGTAATTAGGGTTGCTGAAAGACCCGTTGATGCTTCAAACAGAGTGCCCGAGCTCTGCTTGATCGAACTTGGTGGAACCATCGGTGATATCGAGTCAATGCCCTTTGTTGAAGCATTCAGGCAACTTCAATATCGTGTGGGCCCTAAAAATTTCTGCTGTGTTCATGTTAGCCTTGTGCCAAATCTCTACTGTCGGAGAGCCAAAAACAAAACCAACTCAAGTAAGTGCCTTTTCTCTTTATAAGACAGTCAACTTAAATTTTATTTATTTGCGGCCTTTTTGTACTATTAGAAAGTAGACACATTGTTTTTTTTTATTTATCAATTGAAAAGTATAGCATTTTGGCTTTTAAAATGTTCGTTATTTCATGTAAATTTTCTTCTCTACATTATTTTTCGCTTTTGTTTGAGCTTCGTTTGTACATAATGGCCTATTTTAAACTAATAAGATTTGCTAATCTTAATACTTTACAGATTTGTTAGTATTCGGTTAAAACTCTTATAAAATTTAATCACTTGAAATAGAGTTTTAATCTTTGCAAAGCTTATCAAGTGAGTCTAAGTACTGCTGAGTGATATTCTGCTAGCTATGATTTATTAATATTTATTAAACAACTTTTTGAACAGGTCAGTATTCGTGAGTTGAGAGCGCGCGGTCTCCAAGCTGATATTCTCTTCTGTCGTTGCAATAGCGAGCTCTCACCCCATGTCATTGAGAAATTGGGTCTTTTCTGTCAAGTGCCAACTGATCGTGTAGGTTCTGATATTTAATATCTATATGTTATTGTCAATAATTGCAGTTTTCTAATTGATAGCAGTGTTGCAACTTGCGATTAGCGCTTCCCGCCACTACCTGTGATGGCCGCAGTATTAAAGTGCTAACCGTAGGAATGGCTAAAGCTCCATTCGGGAGCTCCAATGTATCCGACGTTTGAAGTTTGAAGGAAGTTTAGACATAAAATTAAATTATTTTCCATAGTTCTAACAAACATTTTAGGAACAGTAGGGGAATGTATATGGATATAAGCCGATAAAAAAAGAGTTTATCATTTTAAATTAGTGAAACTCCAGTTACAAGTAAGTCTTAAGTGCTTTATCAATAACTTTTTGTCAAAATTAATTTTCGGCATCCTTCTTATGGGTACCCTTGCCTTGGTCACTTTTTTAACTGTGTTGATAACTGGATATACAACAATGGGAATCGAGTCCTTTACCTCTGACATTTCATGTGTGCACGTCGACAGCCTTACCCATACAATACGATCAGTGCATACCTTACATTTGGTCATTGACTAGTCTTGAGCACAACTTAAATGTGTTCTTGAATGGGTAAAAAGATAATTAATTGATGAGTGGTCGAACATAAATAGGTGCATAGTTTATTAGTCGGAAATGTGTTAAACCATTCATATTGTGTGAAGGAATTACTCTTCCGGGTTACTTCTGAACCCTTAAACCTATCTCAAAATACGTTAAGATGCTTCTCCCCTTTATCACAAACACGAATCGACTATTTCTAATATACGCTTCGAAGGGTTTCGAATAAGTACTGGTCTTTCGTTAAAGAGTATGTGGCACTAAGTTTTCTAAGCGACTTGATAGTTATTAGTAAGCTATCACTCTTCTTAATTTTTATATTTTTTAGTTCATAACAGGACAGAGGGAAAAGAGGTCGCTAATTGAAAGTTTTATTGAACACAACATTGATAGAGGGATGCGGTGATGTGATATACGAGTCTAGAGAGGTGGGACCGGTTAGGACAAGATTCTTTAGGGAGTGAGCAGCATCAAGTATCCTATATTCGGTCCAATTCAAGTTACTTGATCGTAGGTCATGAGTGGTAGTCTCAGGTGTCGAACCAAATAGCAATATCGAGCTGACTCACCAGTGGAAATGAGCACAAAAAGCCCCTAACGAAATGATTTAGGATATATAGATTGAAATTTTAATTCGAGAAAGACTCATCAAATGTAGCAACTACATTTAGAGCATTTCAGTGATTCTATTTGTACAAAAGATGCGTAGTTCTCGTCTTCACCAACTTTGTAGTCAAGCATATTGATCGCTACGCCATTAGGGACAGAAAACTAGACTTATTTATTTGTCAAACAGCAGAGGTCACATCTTTAGTGATAGTCGATGCACGCACATTGAACATAATGGCCGGTCGAGTTGGTTGAACCTGACTATAAAGGAGCTTCATGATGCTACTCCTGTACTCAGATGTGTTTGGGAAAACGCTTTTTAAGCCGACTTGGGAGTTGCTGGTATTTGTAAAGGGTGGACTGCGTAAAAAATTTCGTTATCCGTTCTATTTCGTGTTTAGGTAATTCAAGTTCGTGATGTGGACAATCTTTACCAAGTGCCTTTGGCCCTCGAGTCGCAGAAACTCTCGACTCTGCTTCTGCAACACTTTGACTTGGAGCCTAAAGAACTCGGAACCGATCCTCCGCTAGCAGCCTGGGAAGCAATGGTTGATCATATGCTCCATGCCTCTGATACAGTTCGTATTGCTGTTGCTGGCAAGTACACCAAACTCAGTGATGCCTATCTGTCTCTCCTTAAGGTAAATTGTATGACGTACGATGGAATATATATAAATGGGGCATATTTTCCGTTTGAGAGACTTTTGTCGATCTGATGATCGAAAATAGCATTAGTATCAGATTTTTTTGCTTTGTGAATGGAAACAGTATTCTGGAGCCTCTCTAATAAGGACGTAATACGCACGATAATCCACGTTTTCTTATCCTAATTATGACAGTCAATATGCAGTACGTGTGTGATGAAACTGTTAATGGTTGAAACTTAAAATTTCTCGCAACAAAACAGATAAGCAATACTAACCCTGGTTTTATTCTATATACTCTCCTTCGGCTTCCATCATCGACTCAATTCGAGTCCAAAAGCGATTATAAGTTTTGATCAGGTAGTCCATTATTCGGGCTATTGCTTCCATCAGAGCGGAGGATTTGGTGCTATGGAGATGCTTATTAACTTCCTTTTCAACCACGCCCTGCCCCACATGTAAAAATCCAAAAGGTCGAGGTCTGGTTGGTTAGAAGGCCATAATTTTGGTGTAATGTGATAATGAAAATTCTCAACCATCCAATCTTGGCTTTTGAGAACTATGAGATGGAGCCGAATCTTGTTCGAGGACATGGATGCGCTGTCTATCCAAGATGGCTTAACAATGGTTTGAAGAGTCTCCACATAGGCATCTGCATTTGAATTCAATCTGAGGTTCTGTGGGAAAAATGAATGAGTTGTGACGTTCCCTCCACTGCTAAAAACAAAACTGTAAATCATCACCGTCGCTGGAACCTTCGTGCACATGCATAACAGTTGGAACTTCAGTGAGGTCCGACTGCACATACTCAGTTGTCATTCTTTCGATTGACCTTTTCATCCTGATGGAAGCTTTTTTCGTCAGAGAAAGATAAAAACACTCCTGTTCTTCTGGGTACTTCAATCTGTTTAAGAGTCCTTTTGCACACGTTAAACGATTCTTTTGAGCTTTTTTGTCGACATAAAATGACTTCACCTAAGAACGTATGATTTGTACCGAGGTGTTAATGAACAGCATTCCTCATATATTGCCGTTCCTTCGGACACTTGAAAATGTTTGATAATGTGTCGTGTGTTGACTTCCCGCGATTTTCGTCCGTCATGCCATGCCATGTACACTTCTCTCACAAATTAAGGTGTTGTGAGTGAGTGTTTTCAGCAGTGCGTTGACAGTGCTCATTTCTCTTCCTCGTGACGACCAATTCATCCCCATTGTTTTCCTTCAGTAGCTCCTAATTTTACAGACGAAAGATGTGGTGACATTTTGACAATCTTGCAATTTCTAAATTGCTGCGTTTCGTTTCATGGACACTATTGCGGCATGTCTTTTCATATCATTAGTAATGGCAGTATTTGCCATGAGATCCTCTGATATAAAGAATACGGTAGTTATTATCGGGTTAGTTTAAACTACAAAAATATAAGTGTCCTCAGATACCTTACGCACTCTGTATATTATTAAATAATGAAAGTGGGCGCCAGTAAATTCTCATTTTGTTGTTCACTAACTTCAGCCTAAGAAGTGCGATCTAGCTGAAACATTTTCACCTTATCATTATTGATTAGAAAAATATATTTTTACTTGTTTGTATCGAATGTATCAGTTAGAGTGGGAGATGGGTAGATTATGATATTATTGGATGATGAATAGTTGAGTGAGATCTAAAGATAACTAACATGAAATTTAGAACCTCTTGAGCGCGGTCAGCTTAGTTTGTCGGCTCTTAAGCGGATGATTGCATTGAAAAATACTCCAATAGTTCATAATCTAAAGCTTGCAGTCAGGTCAACGTAGAATGCAAAGCAATGTCGATCTCTGTATTAAAGAATTCCCAAATCGCGAAGTTTATTTGCATTCTTTTTTTTGCTCGGCTGCTTGCTCAAATAACTTATTTCTCTTCCCTGTCATTCTTTAAGTTTTGATCAGCATATCCAGCTGGTCACCGAAAACCAAAACACCTTGTATTTTCTTCAAATGCCTTGGATTCCATTATGGAACCCGTGGTCTTGTATTGATTTTATCATTTAAACAACTTGTTCCCGAATTTCATGGTTGTTATAACCTTATTAGCCTCCCAAAAATAGTCACATCTCAGAACCCGCCAATAATACGTAAGTGCCTTAGTGGTAGGTTTTATTGCAAAATAAATCACGGAAAACCGTTGCCATTTAGCACATTTTAAGAAATGTGCAAATTTTCATGAATAATGAACAACAAATTGTTAATTTTTCAACCAACAATGGTACATCGATAAATTGGCACTTTCTTGAATGTTTGGTTATCTCAATACGGACGAAATTCGTTCCTCGGGCTCTCTATAATCTATTGATATTGGATATAACTACAAGCGTATGCTGATATTCATAAATTCATTGTATTTGATAAGAACTTGAGATTTTTGTGTGGTTAAAATGATGTCGATTAATTTATCGCTGTTTTCATCAGGCGACGTTTTACTTAGACGTCTGGTTTCTCTTATTTAGGGCGTTTTGGCTTTAATTTTTGGGCAGCTTTTAATTATCGTGCGGCAAATATCGTTATCACGTGTTTCTGCCATTTTATTCCACTAGTTTGTCGTCTGTTTTTTCTGCCATGCCTAACGGGTTGATTGATAGGTAATGTGAGGAGACAAAATAGTTTGAAGTTAAAGCTCTATTGGATTCTGTCATATTAAGAATTTCTTGGCTGGCATCAAATACCTGCTCTTAGCTATTTTGATGAGACATGTTTCTCAAAATAGTACAATCAATTTCTCATTGACTCACAGTATTAAGCTGCTAATTGTGAAGTCTAGAGTGGCTAGGCATATCCCGTAACTGCTTTACTACAATGCACGAATGTATTCACAGATAGAAGTCGGAAGAGACACCGAGTATGTCTGTAGCGGAACTAATTTTGGTATTCTGTTTGAAACTTAGCATACAGCTCACTGTCTGGGTTTTGCCCTACATTTAAGCCCGGGTATAAAAAGCTAGACTTAACAATTCTGGTGATCGCCTTATGTATGATAATATAATATGGACGGATGTGTTCAGGTGAATATTAAAACTGTGGTCTCTAACTTAATGGACAAACACACGTTACACTTGATTATGAGTATGTATGTATTTCTCGTTAGTTGTATTATTGATTTTACTTATTTCACCAAATATTTACCGCATTTCTTTTACCACTTAGTTTGTACAAGTCATAGAGATAAGAGAAGGACACTGAAGTTGGATCGAATTGAATAATTTATCGGAAGAATGGCGTCTGTATGCAGTGATTAAGTTGAAATTGGTCACTGAGATCCTCTCCCAATCGGTTCCAAAAGCAATTATTTCAATAAAACTTTCAGGTCATAAAGAGGGTCTTTGTGTGCTTGCGTGCGCTATTTGAGCATACGTGTCTCCCCTTATGGCGTTTCCTTATTGATCCATATGGTGACGCCGTTATTGCGTTATTGAGAGCTTAGGGAAGAGAGAAAGGATCAAAATATTTTCTTATGTACGTGTCGATGACAACTTGGTGTTTAATAGCGTTATATTAGTGAAAAGGTTAACAATTCGTCAAGGAAACTAATACAATGAGCAAGATTCAGTCCTTAAGAAGGTTATTCGATTGCTATTGTCGAGGTGGAAATATGATTATTAAGTATCTTTCCTCTAGCTTCTGAGTTATAGACGTCTTTCCCCTTTTCAGCCAATTACTTGTAGTCTGTCGCAATCTACTGTCTTTTCTGTTTAGAAAGTTCGTAGAAGCTAAGGCCAGTATTTTATGCTCGTTACTGTTTTGGCCGGTACCAAATGAGGCACACTTTGTGTTGACCGTCGGGGTTATGCTAGCTGGTAGGCAGTCTCTGGTTTGGATAACTTCTTCTAGTTTTAAGCCCTTACTTTAGGCACTCCTTTTCAGGCATGTGAGCACGCAGCAACTTACTGCAACTGCAAGTTGAAGGTTGATTTGGTTGATTCGGAAGAGTTAGAACCCGCCATGGAGCACTCTTCACCGGAACAATACCACGAAGCCTGGTTGTCAATCAGCAACGCACAGGCCGTTATCGTCGCTGGGGGCTTTGGATCAAGGGGCTGTGAGGGCAAAATCGCTGTCATCCGGTACTGTCGTGAACGGGGGATTCCCTTCTTGGGCATATGCCTTGGATTCCAACTTGCTGTCGTTGAATTCGCTCGCAATATTCTTGGATGGAAGGTTAGTTATTTCAAATCCCTGCGAGGCTTTCTGAAATAATTTCAAATGAATTGTTTCTTCTGTAATATTGAACGCCTAGTTCCTTCAACTATATACCCATTCGATATTGCTAGCCGACAGTTAACCCATACTCGTAGAGCTAAGAAATCAGTGTAGTCATTCCATAACACTATTAAATTTGCTTATTGACCTTTGGATGTCAGTCCCCCGTCGGATCAATGTGATTTTTGTCAAAAGCATGCTAATGGGAATGGGACTTGTTAACTAATGGTGGGACATAAATTGCTCATTCTGAGACAACACCGGTAAATCTGTGGTTTTGAGGTCTGTTTGAAGGCATCTTCTCGGTTTCTAAGTCCAATTAAAACATTTCGGATGAAGATAATGACGTATAGTGGATTGTGATCACACGGAACTACTCACACTTGTCAACCACCTCGCGGAGACATCTATCATCGGAAATGGTTGACGTCGAGCAAAGAAACGCTTTTAAATTCTTCTTAACAAAATAAGTTTATGCGAGTTTCTGAACCACCTCTGAGCTGTTCTAATGACGTGCACATTTTGACTTAGTTGGATGCTGTTGGCGAAGTTTAATCGTACAGATTGTCAGGTATTTATTTATCTCTGCTTTGTATAGCGAGTAGAGAGCGCATTATTTCAGAATTGTTGGATTAAGTTCTCTTGCTGCTCTATTTCGAAAGGGAATATTTGCTCCGATTTTCACTTCCTCTGTTTTACTTGAATCCATCTGAGATATGACACCGTAATTTTGGAAATGTGTCATTGTCTCAGTCGGTTAGAAAATGTCTTAGTCGTCCAAATGTTTCCGCCTTCTTTGTTTAAGCTTAATAGCTGAAAAAACTCCTAAATGTTCTCTTGAGCTTTAATAACATTACTATTGTAGACCAACTCCAAAATGTTATTCAAGTGTATTCTCTTTCTCCCTCCTCCCTTTTTAGGATTCTAATTCAACCGAGTTCGATCCAAATACCACACATCCTGTGGTAATTGATATGCCCGAATTCAATCCCGGCGATATGGGTGGCACGATGCGTTTGGGTTCCCGCCGAACCAAATTTGTGGTCTCTCCCCTAGTGAAGGATTACCTGGATAACTCGAAGGTTGCCAAGATTACCAATCGTCTGTCTTGTGTCTCGGTTTCTGGGTCTGAGGAGGACGGTAGTGAAGATATTGCTGCTAATGTCTCCACTGAAAATGAAAGCGATAAGGAAAATTTCCCTGATTACCTCTCCTGCTTTAATACCTATCGATTGATGAATGCTGATCATATCGACGCCAGGCATCGTCACAGGTGAATTAGCGTTCAGTACTCAAGCTATCCGTTTACTAATAAAGACAGCAAAAGTTATACTAGTTAGATAAGTGAATGTATAGCTGCAACAGAGAAGTAGTTTTGCAGAGTGAGGGATTTGGTCCATGAGATTCGAGATAATCGTCTCTCCTCAGAAGAATATGTGCTCTTGTCTTTTCAAAAGATCTTCTTGAAGAAATTCGCATTGAGTCTAATGTCAGCGTTGAGGATGACATGTATGTAGCGTTTCAAATATCCAAATATTGGGCAGTGGAAGTCTTTATTGATCATGACATGAAGACGACTTTTTTCACATATTTGGCATCTTCACAGTTTTCGCTCGAATTTCCTTGAAGTTGGAATTTACGTGATTAAAGACTGAAATTGATATTTTTGGCAGTTTCAGTCATGCCAGCCGGGTCAAATCGAAGACTTCCTTGGCGTTCTAATCGATTTGCTTTAGCTATGAACTTGTGTAAGTCTCCATTTTGGTTCGCATTGGAATCTGATGACTCAAAGGAAGCTTTAAGATGAGATGTCTTATTGGGGTTAAGGTAACAGCTAATGAATTGCAGCTAACAACTGGAACAACAGTTACAGAGCAGAACATCAAGGGCTGTTTAGGCCAAAATGTATTGAACAAATCACAATGATGATTCAACCGAGTAAGAGAAAAGGAATAAAGGCGTAGGAGCAGGCGTATGACAATCGTGTGTGGGAATACAAAAGTAGTTTTTAGTCACCTGGGCAAGCACGCGCATAAGGACATGGATGCAGTGCGCTTTTAATGGACTGGGACGATAATTTAAAATCACTTACCTCGCAGTCTTCAAGGGAGCCTGTTGTTATCACGCACTCTTTTGGAAAGTCCGCAATAGTATTAGTTCTACGAAGATTTTGTATTATTACTGTACATGCAGGGAGGCTATCAAATGCGTTCTTCAAGTCTACAAAAGTCAAAATAACAATTATTCTTATCAATAGCATTTCGGACAAGCGTTCGAACGCATAATATTGTCTGAGCAGTTGACATTTCTTTACCCAAGCCATATTCTAACGAGATTCATTTCTTACTTTAGATACGAGGTTAACCCGAAAGTGATCAATGATTTTGAATCCAATGGTTTTGCTTTCGTAGGTCGGGATGATGATAAGGGCAATAGAATGGAGATTGGGGAGTTGATTCGACCTATTGCCTGTCAGAGAAGCAAATCTTCAAAAGATTCAGTCGCAGGTTTAGAGGAACGTAGACATCCCTACTTTGTGGGAACTCAATTCCATCCGGAGTACACTTCCCGACCGATGACTCCCTCCCCCTTCTTCTTGGGTCTAGTTTACTCGGCGCTATCTCAGCGTTCATCATCACGATCTACCGATTCACAGCTGAAAGGACCGAATTATCTTCTTGTCCCTCCACCTAAGCCATGGTATCCTAGACAACCGGCTTCCATGTCGTATAATTCGCTTTTTCCTATTGTAAAGAAGGCATAGATAACAGAGAGTCGTATGCAGGCTTCTAAAAATATTTTTCCCGACAATCATAATCGCTTTGTCTACATCCCATTATGTAATACAAATTCTAGATAATTTTTTATGCTAAACTTCGTCTTATGAATTCCTTTTTATATAAACTTCGATTTTAAGTAGGATTCATTCATCCCATGTCATTCTCAGAATGTGTGTACAAAATTTTAACTGAAATGCCAATGTCATTGGAATTACGTCCGAAGCTGAAGGTCATGAATCCAGCGACTATCGATTTACACCTAATCGAACTGGTCAAATGTGACTAACGAAGGACGTAGCGTGGTTCGAGCTTGTCATTGAGAAGGTCCATCTAGGAACCTTTTTTTCTCGAGATGTATTAGTAAATTCTACTGGGTGGGTTTGGGAACTAGTGTGAGTGCGTTTAAGAGCAGGGTGAGAGATTATTAATATGTACTGTGTGGTATGGACCAAGGTCGAGTTGAAAGAACAAGTCTGGTTCCTCATTTTTAGTCGTCGATATCTTGACGTGATGAGGTGACATTGACGACCATTGATCACTCGATGTTAATCAGCATACATCTACAGCAGATATTTCTCCCGTTCCCCTTATATTTGATCTCTTACGTAAGGCAAGGAATACTCTCGTTACACGATTATTTTACTTGAAATGAAATACCAAGCTTTATTAAATAGTTTGAACTATAAAAATGAGTTTCGACTTGCATTTAATAGTACCGATTCATTTATTTGATCACCAGTTTGTTAACTAATAATATGTTCAAGGTAGTCGGTTTTGAAAAGTTGACTGTGCAAAAATCATTTATCACATATTCGGGGCATATCATTCAAAAATGCCTTATTAATAATAGCTTAAAATCTAAATACACTCAAATTGTAAATTTGCACATTCTCATCTTTAAAGCCGTCCTTCGTCATTAAAATGTTTGCTCCGGAAATGATGGCGAACAAACACAAATAATTTCAGTAAACCGTTATATCAATATTAAACGTAGGCATTTTAGGTGTTTAATGAGAAACTTCGACTAATAATGTATTTATTGTCAGAAATAAATAATTTTAAGATTATTAAAGCAATTGAAACATTGTTCAACTGGCTTTCAACAATTTAATGACGGTAATTTTATAATTTCTGTGAGCATTTGTTTAAGTTAGGCACATTTTTCTATTCGTTCTCATTATGAACATGCCTTTGGCGGATTATTTGTATGTCTGAGTGCTGAGGTTTTATGACTGTTTTACCGCCGTTATTGGTGCTTTATCATTATGGATGTCTATTCGCCGTCCCATCCAACTGATCAAGATGGAGAATGTGAGGCTCCTTCTTTGAGTTTTAATGACATTGCGGGAAACGAGCCTGATGAAAATGAGAACGCTCGAGATTCGGGTAAAGTTGCTTCAGATTCAGAGATTTTTACAAATGATAAGCATTATTGTGAACTTAAGTCACCAGATTTGTCTCCCTCTCTATCATCTTCTTCAGGAAACCCTGATGATGTTTTAAACATTCAAGAGAAGCCTTCTTGCGAAAGTGTTGGCACACCATCAAATGTAGGGCAATCAGGCGAAAATGGAGGCATTGCTCGGAAGGAAGAGAATTCTAAGGAAGTCGAAAAGCCCACTGAAACTGAAAAGACAGTAAGGAAAGACGTTGATCGGGATAAAAGATCACGCAGCGGAGGTAGAAAACCTGAGAAGGAACATTCGCGAAAGGACCATTCTCCACCTCATAAGGGTTCTTCAGGTCGCCATTCTGCATCCAAATCTCACCATCGGAGTCGTAGTCCAAAGCGTAAACGAGACAGCCGAAGTTCAAGAAGACGTTCGTCATCACGGTCCCACTATCGTCGGGGTTCCCATAGCAGACGACATTCTAGGTCCAAGTCGAGAGATAGTCGACGTAGACATTCCCGTTCTACTTCACACAGTAGATGCGAACGTCGTCGACGAGATTCACACCACAAAGACCGCAGGTCTCGTAGTCATAGTCGTCAACAAAATAGAAATCGTGGCGGCGGTGAACCAATCCGAAACGACCAACAAGGATCTTTTATTTCTACAATGACTGAACTTATTGTACCTCCACCTGAAAATTTCAATCCTCCACTTCAGGAGGTGGATTCTAGGAATGAATCTTCTAGTGAATGTCAGTACGATATGGACGAGACTAGTACACCTGATATCTCTGAGGATCAGAATGCTGGTATTGGGACGGTAAATGAGAATGCTGTTTTTGTATTTCAACAAGGTCAAGGTCCTCCACCTGTTGGTGCAAGTTTCATGAATTGGCCTAACCAGATCGATAATCTTCCCCCTCAGTTTAATCAAGGCAGTCTACAGTCGATACCCACTATTCAAAACGCCTTTCAACAGCAGCAGGCTGCCCCACCACGATTTACCAATAATTATCAACAACAGCTTGGTAATATTGTTCCTCCATCGCAGGATCTTGCACCACAACCGCCTTGTCCCAATCTCATTTCTCAGCGTCCTCCAACCGCCTTTAATCCATCTACCAGGGGCTTCCCTCGATTTCAACCTTCTGCTCAGTTGGTGGGTTTTAATGGAATGTTAAATCCTCTCTTAAACCCTTTTGCACTTTTGACGACGCAACCTCCACCACCACCTCCTCCTCCTCCCTTCAACTCTGCTTCAGCACCGCCTGCTCCTCACCAGCAGTTTATTCAACAACTTGGAAGTGGAAATCCCGTATTAGCCCCTTTCCAACCGCCCCCTCTGGAGATACCTCACCGAAATTCTCCACCTCCCCCACCACCACCTGCTTCTCAGCACAACCTCCTTGAAACTCTGATGACAAAGGCTGGACTTTCTGCAGATGGGCTCCATTCTAATAATCCTAATTTCTCCATGTCGGCTATCCCCTTGCCCGAATCTGCTGCACCTCCCTCCACTATTGAGAACAAATCACCCATGAAGAAGATTAGCAAGTTGTTGAACAGTGCAGCTAGCAATCTACTAAATGCTTCTCGTGGTACAAATGTCTCTGGTTCTTCCCCTCCTCCCCCACCACCACCGCCTTTGCCGGTTTTGTCTTCTGGTTTTCCGCCACTTCCGCCGATTTCTGAGGTCCCTAATGGAAATGGCAATGTTCCCTCTACGAGTAATGAAAGGAAACATCACCATCATCACAGACACCGTCCGGAGCACATCCAGCAAATGTTGTCCAAAAAGAAACGATCTGAATTCGATAACTCTCGAGAGTGGCAGGAACGTATTGCTATGGAAGTGAAGGGCTTTATCAAACCATACTATGTCTCCGGAAAAGTTTCCAAAGAGGACTGTCGAACTGTGCTTAAAAGATCTGTAAATAAGGTAAATCATGTTCGTTTCTTGTCGGTATTGATTTGTGTCAATTTTACTAATCTCTTTTTATTCTCTTTTGAAAGATATTCAAGAGTAAATGCACATCTATTGAGACACGGAAGATTGGGGAGTTTGTGAAGTTGTATTTGAAGAAATACCAGAGGTATCGAAAGTGGCAAGCTCGTCAACAGGAGAAAATGCAATTAGAATTGCAAACTGCAAATAAGGAACCGACTGTACAGTGACTATGATTGGTATTTGCATTGATATATTTTTCCATGTGTAAATGTATATATTCTCTCTTTATGCTCACTTTTCCATCTGTGACTACATGTAACGTTTTTTTTCGGCTCTCCTTTTTTAAATATCGTTATACAGCTTATCTCTTTCCTGGACTTGTTGTTTTAATTTATTTTTAAAAGTGTGAATTTGTTTTCTTGGACCTAGATATGTGAAGTGGAATATCGTTGAGATATTGGTCAGTTAAACTGTGCTGCCTTGGTACCGTTTGCAGGAATACTAGTTTAGTTGGATTAACTGGTATTTAGCTTTGGTCTGGGGTTTGTGGTTAATTTGAGCAAGTGGTTTGAAAGTGTTGACAATTTCGGAGGTATATCCAAGCCTTTTCGCCAAAGCTCTCCGTGGGGTTTGTGTTTTACCTTGTTTAAAATCTCTAAGTGTTGCAAGACTTTATGCGTTAGCTTTGTGACCTGAGTGAAAGTACCTAGTGAATTATCTCAGCCAAGTTTGACTGGCCTTAGTTGAAGAATATTGTAAATACTAATGACCTGTAGAACCTTTGGATTGGATTTAGGTGCGTCGATAATAGATGATGTAGCATAAAAACTTCATATGTCCTTTGGGTATTAAAGTTCAATTTCTGCTGAAAGCAAAAGTATATTACTCTGGTGATATCGTTCAAAGTTGGAGGTTGTAGGCTCGATATAAGTGCAGAACTGGTGAATGCAGGGTCAACCATGTGGATTTAAACAGTCAAAGGAAGGTTACCAGGATGTCAGTTTCTCTTGTCGGGTCGCATCAATGCTCATTGATATACTCGTTATTTTTGGTCAACAGGGTGTGGTAGAGTGCGGATTTCTCATAAGAGTGGCTCCTCCAACCCTCAACCTTGCCAACACTTTCCTTAATGGGCTTGGCAAGTTGTTTTTGTCTATTTGCTTGGGACATAATAAGACATAGTGTGCACATTTTCCAGCTACTTTCGTAGACAACCTGCAGTTAGACTTTGCACTTAGCGCTACCTTTTATTCATCTTGTCTAATATAATCTATTCTTCATTTGTAGCCGGGTAACTGTCTTTCCTAATAGATGTCTAAGAGTTCGCTGGTGTAAGGAACAAACATAGTGAAGCATCGCATCTGTCCAGGTGTTAGTACTTATGGAACAGCTTTGCAACACCATTATACAGTACATTTGATTGTTTCCACCTGATGGATCTCTTAACCTCTGTTGGGCTTCTACTGCAACAAATAGTCTACTTTGTGTTATGATTGCAGGAGGTTTTTCCTGTTTCTGAATAGACAACACTACCATAGAGAGATCGATGAAGTAAGCAGTAGTTGCGCAGTACGTGCTAAGATTATGATGGGCCTTTTTGATTTATACTACATTGGCCATTGGCTAGATCTGCTGTTATTACTTATCGGGGAGTTGGGCGGATATGAGGCAAATGGTAACCTGATCTCACCATTTGTAATCTTTACTTTTCTTGGTCCTTATTTCACTCTTTTATACATCTTATAGATTTCATGCCTTTTTATATTTTATTGTCTTATCTATATAGTATGCCTTGATAAAGATCTATTTAGACCAAGATATCTACAGAAGCATGAAAAGACGGTACCAAAACAACTTTATAAGAAGGACAGCAGGAATGCAATAACCTTGCAACTGGTAAATTCAAAAGTGATACTGCGATACTATAACTGAAGATCAATAGATAAGTGGAAGGGGATAGAAATTTTATGATAATCGATGAGCGAATCATGGTAACAGTTTAACGTAAGTATACCGTAAGTATGGAATAAAACCACTGCCGTAATGGTCAGAATTCACCAGGAGATAGGTGAGAAAATGCTAATTTCTCATCAGACTATTCGGGATTCTACCTCTCTTCCTTTTTGTGGGCTTGGGGCTTATTAAGGCATTAGGCCATCTTCATTTCTATCAAAATGATTGGTGGGAAGTACGTTTTTTCCGTGGAGTTAGAAGCTGTTGATGAAGCTGTGGTAATAAAATTCAGGCCTTTTATGACACGGCTTTGACTATCTGTCCACCTGGTTCGTTATTACATGTACATAACTGTTTACGATTGCCTATAAACGTAAAGTCAATTGGTGTCATCGAGTTAGAAAAGGATTGAGGAACATAAAATTATGCTTGACGCTACAGCTAAGGCCACGTTTAAGGAAGGAATAAGAGATTTCCCCATTAAGTGCCAAATGAATGTATTTATCAGGCATCTGAAAGGTGCGGATAATGGACAATAAGTAAAGTTTTGAGTTACACAGTGGTTAATATGCACGCCTGAGAAATTAGATTTCACGTGTCGATACCTGTTAGTACACATCCAATGAGTAAAATGACCACCGAGGTGATTGAAGCTAGCTTATATTGGTGGTGGCAGCATTCTAGTCTACCATCAGAAAAGCTCCATAATGCTACCCCTCTAGCCAAGATTAGTGTTGGAAAATGCTTTTCTAAATGGATTTGGGGTTATTCATATTTCTTCAATTTCTTCTCATCATTCATTTGATATTGGTTTCCATTTCTAAATGTGATAATTTATATTATTGTTGGTAAGTTCTATGTCACCATTTGTCATATTTGAATCAGAATGGTGGAACAGGTCACATTTTTTATTCACTTCATGACACTGCTAGTCTGATTGGGTCGTGATATGAGACCCCGACAAACACAGTTCAATGCTTCATCTTGCGAAGAGTAAATCACATCCCGCAGATGGCACATCAGTCTTATCAGTATGCAGGCCCGCTCTATTCTGGATATTGTTGGACTTGTGGTCTAAATAGATCTCCATTAAGGAACATCATACAGGTAAGCCGATCAAATATGAAAGGGCATCAAGTCTATAAGATGTACGAAAGCAGGCGGCCAATATTGTCAATACCTTCAATCATCAATATAAAAAAGAAATTTAGTAATATTTATAGCCCTTGCTAAACTAATAATCGTTCCAGATATAAAATCTAAAGACTTCACCCAACAAAGTCTGTTAGGTTTAAGTCAATTTAAGTCCATTAAAACATCGACCAGGTATAAAGTGGGGAAGTTTATAATAATAAGCTCTCGCATTTTTTGTTACTATCCAGCTTCTTGACTTACATGTTCGTAATTGCTATGGCTGTGTTCTTGTCTCCATGACTTAATAACAGACAGTGGAGTTAAATTACATTGGGGATGAAATTTTTAGATTTATTCAGTAAATTCTCGTAGTGAGTTAAACATAGTACGTACGTAGTGAGTTAAAGCATGTGCTGGAAGAAGTGATATGCTTAAAAGAAATTCTGTTAGACATCTATTGCGCTAAAGTTGTCAGGAAAACAGAATCACGGCCAGCGTAAAATTAGTTTTGATTAACCGTGTTTGGGATACCAGGACCTTTGATCCCAAAAAATCGATATCATATACATATCTTGGCAGGCATATGAATAAGTTATATTTACTTTTTCGTCGGCATATACTTGCAGAGATTTTTATGACACACGGTGGCTCTTACCTTACCTTTTATATATGGCTGTCGTTTTAATTAGGCTGTTGGAGTTAGATAACCAACGGTTTGCAGCTAACAAATTACGACAACAATAACAGTCACCAATTTGTAGCTGTTTGAGTAAGAGCTAACAACAATTGTGAAGCAGAACACCAAGAGTTGAGTAGACCAAACATATATTCAAGGAAGCCACAATGAGTAACAGAGAGAGGGAGGGAAAGAGGGAGAGCAGCGTGCTGAGGAAGAGAGGAGATGAACAGGACGTGTAGGAGTCCGCACTGACCAGTGTATGTTGTTGTTGTCTGGACAACAAGGATAGCTTTATATGAGTCACTTGGGTAAGGCCACGTCAGAGCATGAGCGCAGATGTGCCTTTTAGGTGAAGCGAGGCAGTTATAGAAAAGAGGGGAAATCGATGGACGCGTTTAGACGTGTCCGAGAGGGGTTATGCGTCATAGGGACATAAATGAAGTCGCTCCAACTTCGTTGGCGGAAAAACTGAGGTATTATCGTGTAGAATGCGAATAAATGGTAATTCTGGAAAATGCATAGAGAGTTATCCTTCAAGGCCAGTTACTTAAACTAATTTTCAAATTCCACTTGATGTAATTATTTATTTCGATTATCTTACCCTATATTTAGTCTCTCTATTATTTCATCCGCAAACTGAAGCAAGTTTCTCAACTATAACTCTGTGTTTGCCATTTGCAGGGATGGACTGGACCTATATAGGAAGTTTTCTTTCTCTACAAGTTCTTCATGGGTTTATTATCTCTCAATGTCTCGATGTAATTGTGAACACGCCACCCTCCTAACATTCCCTTTTTAATTGTTTCATGTGATTTTTCTCTGGCTGGATTATGGAGTAAATTTTTAAATCTGTTGAGTGATATCCAGGAGTAGACCGGAAAGTGTCAAATTAAGTTTCACATGTTCACCTGCTGCTTGATTTACTTGTGATAAGGAGCAGTAAACATAAAGTCGCTGAGTCCATGTACTTTTGAAAGATGAGCAATACACGTGGAGTGGTCTCTGTAAGATTAATATTCGGGTGCATGGTGGTTCGAGTACCAGCATAGTTAGCCTTGAATAATCCCCTCTTCTGCATCAGAATAGTCACCAATTCTATTATCCTATAAATAAAGATACTTTGGAGCAACTGCACCTCTGCCTTACCTTCTTCTCTCTGAGTCTGAGTTAACTGTAGCCCAGTGATATCTAGTGGGTGGATATATCACAGCAACAGAACTAGATATCCTGGCAGCAATGCAGCATGAAAGAGTCATACTTTGCAAAAGTAGGCAACTAAGCAGTTACGAATACTTGAAACTACAACTCAATTTCAACTGACTAAGATGAAGGATCTGTGATTTTCCATTGAAAATATTTAGTGATATCATGTTATTTATTTTCCAATTGTGGGTCTTTGTTTTTAATTACTTAATTTTAAAAATAAGGAAGCTGATTATGGGAATTGAACTTATTTGAATAAGATGTTTGCAGACGTGGTATCCCATTGCATTTCTAAGACTATATTTAAACCTCTTGAAACTACGCTTACATATGTAGACATTAAATAGAGTTGAGCTTTGCATTATCTCTCAATTTTATCTCAGTGAAAAGTTGTTTTTCCGCATATTTTGTCCTATAATTTCCAAGCCTAATTAGAAAGGAATTTTCTAACCCGCATTTTGGTTTAAGGGGTAGCATGAGTGATCCTTCCTAATAAGAAACACGATTTCTCTTGGCCTCTTTATTAGCCCAGCTTAATCAGTGTATGGACATTGAACTAACCGATATTGAACAAATGACCTCTAATTTTGCAGACGAGCACGTTCACCAATGCAGAAAAGTAAAAAAGTGGTAGTAATTACTGTAATCGTAGCTTCGACAGTGCTGTGGGCACGCAAATAAGTACTTTAGTTGATAATACGGGCACATATTAAAATGCGGTAAAAATAGCTCTCTGGAATCTGTAGGTCCCTTTATTTTTACCGGTAATTACTCGTACACCGGTTATCAAACTTAAGACGCTGTAGGAAGCGTGATCTGAATAGTCTTGTACAAAGAACATCCTGTAAATAAGGCAAGTTAATAATGAAAGGACATATAGTCTAAAAGGTGCATGAAAGATGGAAATAAGGCCGAAGAAACATAGAGAAGATAAGTAAAAAAGCGTGAGAAAGTGACCATCTTCCTACTTCCGTCTCATGTAGCATGGGATTGTGCGTGAATGTATCTCACTTCTTATTGGCCCTATTCGACCTCCCTTATTGGACTATTTCGCGTGTTCAGGAGTAATTTCATGATTAAAATATTTTTGCTTCTGCCATGAACAACAATGATAATTCACAAGTACTGAGGACTCACTGATCAAGTGCGAACTTTTGCTATTGGACAAGTCCCGTGAGAAAGCTGGGTTACTGCAGTTTAACCTACAAGTGTTGGGGCCCGTTTGAACAAGAAGAGAGAAGGGTTCATGGCTTTTTGTTTGAAAAATGAGGTGATTTGGGACTGGTACTTAAAATGCAATTATATAAGGTCTACCACCTATTTAACATGCTATAGAAACAGATCATATCATTTCAAACTATTAATATTATCCAGCTACAATTTTTAAATGTGGAGAGTCACTCGAATCGGCTAACACAAGGGATAAAAAAAATACTGAGAGTAACGTCAAAGCATCAAAGAGTCTTACTTCACTCGAATTTTATTTTGGATTAGGGTTGTACAATGAGTAGTTCACGCTCCAAAATTCCACTTTCATGATTAGAGCAAATACCTGTCCACTACTTTCAGTGCTTAATCAAGAAGAATCGGTTTTGCCACTTCAGTTCACTTTTACTTCCACTGATTTAGAGGACAAAATGATTTTACATGATATTCAAACGCTAGCAGTTTTAAAATAGCAGAGATGAGATTGTTACAAATTTTAAGTTAGCAGAGCTTCGTAAGCTGTACCCACTGAAAGTTTAGCAAATCATTAAAATTATTAAAATATACTTCACAATATTATCAAAAGAATATAGGGAATAATCAAAAATGAACTTCCAATAAAATGTACTTAAATTTCTAACTACTTACAAAGTTGCCTGCACTATATTAGGTTCAGAAACCAGTTGTTCGGGTGCAAGGATGGAAATGGCTCGTTGCAGAAGTACAGATTCAGATAGATGTAAAGATTGTCTTGAATTGTAGTGCAAAAATCAAGATCACAGGTTCTATGATAAAGTCTGGTGGATTTATGAAACTTTTGTCAAATGCATCATCTCCTGATATGTAGATGCCTAATGAATGTAATAAGCAATTCAGGTTGCCGAGAAAGAATCATAATATTAATCTTCATGCTGTTTTGAATTAGGGTTGAATGGAAACCCTGACTATAAAGACTCTTTTGTAAGCTCAGGCGAAAGTAAAGGGGGTCTAAACCATTATTGATTCTCAGAATACCTGTTAAGTCCCAGCTAATAACTGCTACTCAAACTAAATGTAGGAATTTATGAAGTTGAGAGGGGCTCTACCACACAATCTATAAAATTAGACAATTCCGAATATTAACTTTGATCAAATTATTGCAACTTTCATTTAGCCGTCTTCTCTATGCCCTGTTTCAACCAACACAAAGCCATGAAGGCCCAAAAGACGGAGGCATCACTACCAATTGGAGCTCTTTATTTTTAACGACATATTGTTTATTTTCTCTCCCCTCGGTAGGTGAAAAATTGAAGGCTGTACACCATTCTGTCTAATCCGAATTTTGATTTAATAATCAAGTGACCATTTTCTATTGACTTAATGGACGAATTAATAACTCTCCAGACTCCGAAAGCTGGAAATCTCCCGACCAATTAACACATTTGCTTATTAGTCTTAAATTATAACATTACTCAGATAAAGACTCCTGCTATCAGTCACAATAACGAAAAAGGAAATGGAACGGATTCTACTGGTTAGACTTTTATGGGGAATCCTAAAATTTGTTTAAACTAGGGTATTTCCGGACATACGCTAGATGTATTCTTAACATGATCACCGAATATGAATTCGTTGGCCAATGGAAAGGAGGAAGAGAGGGATCCTTTCTTTGTTCCTAATTTAGATGGGTATTCCGAACAATCTTTCATTCTCTTTTCAAGCCGATGACAAAGTTAGTTGGGAGTAGTTTGTTTCAATTGTGAGTGGCATGAGTAGCTTAGGCGTATAATAGAGAAAAGGTGTAAACTGTAATGGGATTACGAGTGTCTGAACTTAAATAGCGGGAGAGAAGGGTGCATGAGTATAGTAGAAGTCCCACACAGCTCGTATGTCAGTAGCCGCACATTCGGACTTCTCGATAGTAACCGGGGTTCTTCAGACTGACTGACTCTTATTCCTGGTAGAGAGGGAGTATACACAAAAGGATAGATCACGATTGGTTGGTTAAATACCACAATCACTCTGACTGACTGGTGAGAACATCAACACATACTTCATTGGCTCATCACATCGGCCCCCATAGATGCTACTTATGTGATGATAATAAATAAGTATAATATTAATTATTGATGTGATGAAAGAATTTGACAATAAACCGTATTTGTTTGTATATGCGGTATTTATTTAAGGGGAAAGGCATGATAGAGTTCAGATAAGGTAATACTGATTTTGGAATTTTGGTCCCTAAGGAATTTACGTGAATCCGAGCCAGTTCGAGTTTGAAAACGGCTGTTCTGTTAGGACTTTGGTTAAACGATGATGTCTCATCGTTATCTAACAATTAGCAGCATGGTTAATCAGGATTGAAGCATCGATAAAACAAATATTACGCAGATTTCCTATTGTTCATAAGTTCATTATGACACTAAAGGGATTATAATTTATATTTTTTACGCGATTCATGGATCATTGTCTTTCAAAAACAAAAAGTAACTCCCTATTTTAAAAGTCCGATAGTTTATTTATTTACTTGACATTCGACTTATACATTTTCATTAACCGCCCAGGACCCCATTAAGAAACTTACTGCCTAGAGTTTTGCATGGCTGTTCTTGACAGTCTTTTCATCGATTTAAGAATTTATTTCAGTAATAATCATTAGCCTCTGTACTTAAACAACTGGCTTTTTTAAAGTTGGTATATTCTTAAACTTTTAAACTTCTGGAGCCAAAATAGGAAGTCCATTTGAACAATAGCTCGTGTCATCAAACATGCCACTTTGATAAGGAGAAGGAATTTCAAAACACTGTTTACTGAGCGAAAGCGATTCAGTCATTCTTTGAGATTTTTTTTGTAACTTAGTTTTCAAAAGCACATGGGTGAAAATTTTCCCAGGTATTGGTATTCATAGTCGAAGTTCTGCATGCGTTTGCATCTTCTTAATCTCGAATTTCGCAATCCAGCTCAAGTTCTTCTAATGTAAAAGAAAACGCACACCTGAGTTGACAAGATTGGGTTAATTAGTCGTTAAATCGTATGGGCTAACGAGATATTTCTTCTAACAGCCAAAATAACAAAATGAAACTAGCTTATGTGATTTTAGCGAAGCTGGTCTCACTAGCGTTCACCCAAGTCGAACTCTGTTTTTTGGGAATAGGGAGATTTTCAGGAGGTCTTTTTCACAGAGATTATGGGGTTCACAACGCTAACAAGGCTGATTGAATCACGTGCGCTAGAACTTCTCAAAAGTGCGGAATGCAACCGGTTGCGTAGAGAACAAGCGCGGCGTGTGTGCATAGACCTCCTCAACCAATCGGCAATCAAGATCCCTGCAGCCCAGCATAGTTTTGTATTTGATGACCAAGCTTTTGAATCACGGTAACAACGAAGTGATCGATAAACCCTCTCCACTCGGCATCTTTCTGGTTCTTACCACTTTGTGCATAGCTTAGCTAATTTGGGAGTAAACTGAGAATAGGGGTTATTCGGACTGCTTAGGAGGATTACTTAGGTGTAGCAAAAAGACTTATTGATGTAGCATCCGCTACAAGATAGTTCTCATATACTCTGTATATTGTTCTGTGAATTAATTTTCAAAGGGATAAAATTAGAAATTATGATGGAAGAATAAAATTAAGAATGATCAACTGGATCGTCGCTATAATTTCAAGAGTTTTTTTAAAAATGAGAAGGGGATAATTTAATGTTAGATACTACCAATTAATTCCGGTGAATCAGCGGAAGTGTACATTGAAATAAATAATAAGTTTACATAAAATTTTCATAATGCAATTATGCCTCCAATCGTGTTGATTTCCACATGACATCCTGTTTAGTCGGATTAATTGAAATTCAACATTAATTATGGTCGTGTATCCAATAGGGCAAACTAGGTTCTCCTACCCTCAAAGTATATACATTTTTTTACTTTCAAAAAACTAAACCATTTTATTTTTTTGTTAATTTCAATTGAAGATTACGATTCAAAATAAGAACGTGACCCTATGGAGCGTAACCTATGAAGGATATGAGAAGATTTCTGGGTAAAATTTGTTTCTTCATATTTTTAGAAAACATATCAAGGTAACAGTGTGAAATCGATATTGTAATTCACATTTATTCCAGATTTGAGGCAGTCTAAACACGGCGGTTTATTGTACTCATAAGTTAAGGATTCAATGGATTGTAATGCGCATAGCTCAGTTCTGGATCCTCGCTTCAGTAACCAAGAGTCATCCTAGATAGATGAGTTCTTTTATCCAGCCAAGGAGACAAATTTATCGAGACAACATGACCAACCACTCAATTAAGACAACATGAACTCATCTAGGTAACAAGAGGTTATTGGAATACAACGTAGTGTGTGGAACTCTTTATGCAAAAGTAGGTAGCTGTGTACCTAGAACCCAAATATGGTAAAACTCGCGATGTACGGAATTCACAATCCACTTCTAACTGATACCCTCCTCTGTTCAGATGCTTTTCATTGATTAAAATCCTTTAACAGCCTTTGATTTTGTTTTGAGCAATAATAATAAAAGTGATAAGAATCACATTCATTAATATTGATCCCTTCTTTTTCCATGGCGTCCAAATAGTTCAATAGAGCCACACTTTTATTTCGTAGTCGAAATACCGTCAGAAATCACTTACAATACAATCTTTTACTCCACTCACCTATTGCACTATCTCTTGATACGCTTTGCCTGGGAGTTTTTATTTGCTGATGAGATAATATCTAATTGCTGAATGGTAGTTAATCAGGTCATTTTTATCTTAATTTTTGATGCGAAAGAAATGGCTTTAAAACTAAATCATTGGAATACGTTCTGACTCTAATGAGAAGCTGAAATGATAGATTCTTCATTTTTTCTTGGCTGCATAAAATCGAAGAGAAATAAATTAGATAATCAAATGTGGTTGAATAAAATTGGGTCAATCTGTCCCATTTCTGAAAATATTCCATTAATAGATTAAAACGAGCAAAAAAATTATGTTGTCGGATAAAAAATGACAGGAAGGTAGTCTAGGACTTGTGGATGTTCCAAGACAGTATTTGAGATTGGCATATTTCTAGATTATTTCAGTGGATACGTTTTAACTTAGAATAACTGACCAAGAAGCATTAAAGGGGGACGACGATGAAAGGAAGCGACTTTCTTGCCACAGGGACCACTTTCGTCTTCTACGGCATGACACGAGCTTCATGCAAGTTTCACATTGGTCCACTCTGCGTCCATATTGGTGCGCGTGATGGCAAGTTCTTCTTTACTACCTGGCAAGTTCGGTAGCTAAGCCTAATTCAAATCCGTCTCTATTAACGTGCATGGTGGCTACAACATGTATCTTAGAAATTATTATTTTAACTATCTTTTATACTCCTATTGACCTTTATGGGTTTGCATTTCCACATGTGGTCTTTAAGTCACTTATCCTTCTTAACAATATTCCGGGAAACACAGCTACTGACATAAAGACAATTCGTCTGGATAAAACTGTCATTTGTTCGGTGTTCAAGTTGTCCCTTAACATTAAATTATATATCTTGGGGGTAAAGATCTTTAAACTTCTCCCTACTAATTCTATTGGGTTAAGTCAGTTGGAGTTGCAGCTATATTGCATATATTCATATCAACCTGAAATCAATTAAGAAGCTTGAGAACTATCGATCACTTACCAACTTCTCACTCCAATTAGTCATCCAGAAGAGAGACCTTTTAACGTGTTGTCAAGCTAAGATTGTCTTTGACTAAGACGCAGGTGGAGTAGGGATAGGGCTGCGCCGAATCACGCATTTTATTTAACCCTCGAATAAATTAAAGACCATCGTTTTGGGGAAGGGAGCTTACTTGGTGTCATATCGCTCTGTCAGCCATGCTTTACCACTGTGCTCACCGGATGCGAACCAACGGACATGGAATCCGTGACCTATGACTTCGCAGATAATCATGTTAACCATTGCACTGCCGGCGTACTTTCATATGCAAAACAACTTCCATCCTGAACCTTAAAAATTCTTACAGATTTTTCTAAATGACTTGGTAAAGTTCATGAATTCTAGTTACACATAACTATTAGTATTTAGTCAGTGATTGCTCGTTCCGATTAAAGGAAAGGATGTACCATCATCAACTCTACATGATTGTGTTCCATGCCTTGCTCAGTGTTTAAGCGAAATAGGTTACCTGAGTTCAAATGCCATAAAACCAATTAAATAAGCATCATTACGTTATCGATCATGTTTATTTGTGCTGATCTTTACCAACAGAAACCTGAATGTGGATTTTTGAGGTTTAAATTGGCAAAATTTAACCCTTGGACTTTTATTCGGACCATACTATGTGTAATATTGATAAATCTCCTTCCTTATCCTCCAAAAGAGTTCCTAAGACTGAGTTACAAGGTAACTGACAAACAAAACGATTTCGTTACGCCACATTATTTAGCCGCTACTGTCAATTAACTACAACGTAGAAAGCATGACCTAAATAGAGCTTCGAGGCACATCATACAGATAAGGCAGGTAAGTATAAAAGGACATAAAGTCCATAAGATGTATGAAAGATGGAAATAGGAACCAAGAAAAATAAAGGAGGCCATTTACCTCAAGTCCGCCTAAATTCACCAGGAGCGATAGCAATCAATGACTACGAAGCCTGATCTGGCCAATGACAGCAGTGTACTTCCAGTTCGGCTTCCCCACTGGTTCACTCGGCATGCAGGCGTGTGCTTCAATTTGATTCAGTAAGATTATTAGCCTACTTCTAGCACACTTGTAGCTTATAACAATTTTATCTAACTCATTTCCAATGTGTGGTGAAGGCTGAAATGAGTGGTAAAAGTCTCTTCATGTAATTGATGACTGCAGGTTAACACGATGGTAGATCTGTCTAGACTAAATGTTGGGATGTTAGAAGCAGCTTGGGTTGCCGTAGTGATAAAAATGAAAGGAAATAGTTTAGATACGAGACAAAGCATGAACTCTGTGGGTTTGAGCCATGTGTGTCGGTGACTCAGCAATTCCACAGATAAGTCTGACATTGTTTGAAGTTTTTTGAATCCCGTTGGGTAAGAAGATTCGATTGACTCTTCTATGCATATGATTGCTGCGTCTTCTATAAATCTCCATATTAAATTGACTCAATAATTTTGGCTAGATAAACTGCTGCAGTCATAGCAAATAGTTAATATTACAATAAATAATTTTTTGCGATATCATACTTCTGAGTCGATTATAAACAAGAGTTAAAACTCTTCGATGCATTTCCTCTCTTGCATTCTCAATCAAGATTAACGCAAACTAAAAGGTGAGGTTTTGTGTGTTTCGAAAGTTACCCAAATGCTTAGAGAATTATAAATGTGCATAAGAGATTAAGCGATAAATAACGGGCATCACATTGTGGACCTTGACTTCTCCTAGGCTTATATTGAAATCATCACGTTATTGCCAAGTGCGCTAAGGGTCCGGTAAGCGCTATTATTTTTAAACATAGATAAGTGAGAAGAAAAAAAATTTAAATCCTCCAGCAAATTCAAAATTAATTAACTTGAGATATGCTATTACCGCGGGTAATTCGCTTTAGACAACGTTAGATTTTTAATGCATCAACGCAAGAACATGTGTCCATTAAAGAGAAAAAATGCATGAAAAATGCAGTTATTGTGAACATCTTTTAAAACAATTAAAAATCAGATGAAATTTTAACTGAATCCAATAGCTTTACGGGATTTCTCTTAGGGTATTTTCACCCTCTAGGACAAGTCATATTGGAAGTTCAGTTTTACTCTCAAGACACGTGTGTTGGTCATTCCAGAAAATTTATTTGGCTTAAAAATCGAAAATTTGATAAATATAATGAAAAATTTTAAAGGCATCATGCGATGTAAATGTATTCCAATAAAATATTAATGGATAAGAATTTTAATAGACCACGTTAATGAAATGTACAACTTTGTATTAGGCATAGTATTTACGTACATCAAGAAATAATATACCAGTACCTGTGGTGGGATAATGAATACGGCTTAAAAATAAGTTGGCTGTATATTAAAATGGCTAGATCTTAAGCTAGCTAATGTTGCTATTCGTGTTTTTTGAGAACTTCTAACATCATGCTCTTTCATTTTATATTTAACTAAATGTTAAGAAAAGAGATACAAATGATAGAATAAAAATCCCAGAATTGTCTAAATCGAATATTGCATACAAATCCAACAGAAATAGAAAAAAATTCACGAAAGTCTCACGAGCTTAACAAATTTCTTCAATGATCTTTAAATGAGATGCCTATTCAAGGATTTAGAAGTTAAATGTAGATTCAGCAATGTAAATATTAAAATGCTGAATGTTGTTGGCCGTAAATGTGACTGCAAGCACTGGCTTCAATTCGAATAAAATCATATATTAACCATCTCATATGATATTAGAATGAATAGAAACGGACAATGTAACTTTATTTTGAATCGTTAGAGATCGACCAGAGTCTAATTGTTAAAGGTGCATTAAAAATGCTCCAGAAATGCATAAGAAAGACACTTGGATAGGGCACTTATTTCACATGGCCTCATTTTACTTCTAATATAATACATTTAGAAACAAATAAGTTCGTACATGATTGATAAACATAATTAGGGCGCTTAATATGTAAAAAGATACATACACATAATTTCTATGATCAGAGTTTCAGATTCGCCAATATCTTTGTCGCTTTTTCCTAAAACCTTCAAATAATATCATAAAACACTTAAATAATTGTTTTTAAAAATTTTAAATGAGACAATTTTAAATTGTTTATTTGATGCAAATAGGTTATGGACACCAACATTCGTATGGCGGTTTGACTACCTTCGACTGATTCCTGTTAGCGAGTGAGTGGGTCCTGGTTATTTAAAATTTTAATGTTGTACGCTACTGGTAGTGAGTTTTACTGATAGTTTAGGTGTTTTAAATGACAAGATAGTTAATACTTTATGTTGGTTTTTTGGCATTCCTTTACTTTTCGGAACTAAGTCAAATTGAGTTGTCTGATATTGGTATATAAGTAATATATTCAAGAGTTATTTTTGAATAATTTTAATTAAGTCACCGAATCTTATAGTTGCATAATTTTCATCAATCTAGACATGGAGATACAGACGATACACCAAAATTTGCATTGGGAGCCTGATAATGTAGAGCAGCCCAATAATTACATGTCAGATGATGACGATTTCGAAAGTGGAAATAGCACGGCAAAATTGTACGAACGCTCTCGTATTAAGGCACTCGCAGGTGAGTTAGCAATTATCCACTAAGTGCGTTTTCCTTAGACGAACGTGAAATCGTACAAAAGAAGACCTTCACCAAGTGGGTTAATTCCCACTTGGGAGTTGTGAACGAGCGAGTTGAGGATCTCTATCTTGATCTTCGTGATGGCAAACAGCTTCTTCGACTACTCGAAATCCTCTCCGGAGAAAGACTTCCGAAACCAACACGTGGCAAAATGCGAATTCACTGCCTAGAAAATGTCGACAAGGCTCTGAACTTCCTCTGTGACCAACATGTCCATCTGGAGAACGTTGGTGCACACGATATTGTGGACGGCAACCAACGTCTAACTCTTGGTCTGATCTGGACTATAATACTTCGGTTCCAAATTCAAGACATTATCGTTGAGGAATACCAGACTAGTGAGACTAAATGCGCCAAGGATGCTCTTCTGTTATGGTGTCAAATGAAAACCGCGGGCTATAACAATGTCAATGTTCGCAATTTCTCTACATCATGGCGTGATGGTTTGGCTTTCAACGCTCTCATTCACAAACACCGTCCCGACCTTATTGATTATCCTAAATTGACTAGAGCTAATGCTGCACAGAATCTGCAGAATGCATTCACAGTAGCTCATGAAAAACTTGGCGTACCACCGCTCTTGGAAGCTAATGATGTTTGTGTGGAACAGCCCGATGAAAAATCCATCATCACCTATGTGGCTGCTTACTATCACTGTTTCAATAAGATGAAGGCTGATACAGTTCACTCTAAACGTGTTGGCAAGGTTGTAAACCAGGCACTCGAATCCTCACAACTCCTCGAAAAGTATGAGATGGCTACCTCAGATCTTCTCAACTGGATTCAAAAGACAATCGAACTCCTGAACGATCGTGTATTCGCAAATTCGTTGACTGATGTACAACACCAGTTGGCAGGATTCAATACCTATCGCACTGTTGACAAACCACCCAAATTTGTTGAAAAGGGTGATTTGGAAGTCTTGCTTTTTACTCTACAAAGTAAAATGCGAGCCAACAATCATAAGGTGTACATACCTCCTGAGGGTAAGCGCATTGCTGATATTAACCGCGCCTGGGAGAACTTGGAAAAAGCTGAACATGCACGTGAATTGGCCTTACGGGACGAACTCATTCGACAAGAGAAACTAGCCCAACTCGCCACCCGGTTTGATCGTAAAGCTGGTATGCGTGAAGCCTGGTTGTCGGAGAACCAGAGGCTTGTTGCTCAGTACAACTTTGGGTCAGATCTGGCTACTGTTGAAGCTGCAACCAAAAAGCATGAAGCTATTGAAACAGATATTTCCGCTTATGCTGAACGTGTCAATGCGGTAGTGAGTGTAGCAGAAGAGTTGCAACTTGAAAACTACTACGATAATGATCGCATTCAAATGCGTCGAGAAAATGTTCTCCAATTATGGACAAACTTGCTTGAACTGCTCCGCAAACGTCGCAGCTGTTTGAACTTAAGCCTCCAACTTCAGCGTGTCTTCCAGGAGATGTCCTACTTGCAAGACTGGATCGATGAAATTGGTAGCCGTCTTAGATCTGAGGACTATGGCAAACATCTCATGGGTGTTGATGACTTGTTGCAAAAGCACAGACTACTTGAAGCTGATATTAAGGTTCTTGATGATCGTTTGAACCAAGTTTTGGAGCAGGCGAAGGCGTTCATTGATTGCAACTTCCCGGAGAATGTTGAGGGCTATCGTCCAGCTGAACCGGAGGTTGTTCAAAAGAGAGGTGAGGATCTGCGTGCGGCTTATGATCAACTCTGCGAATTGGCACATGCTAGACGTCATGGCCTTGAGGACTCACGCAAAATGTGGCAGTTCTTCTGGGATATGGATGATGAGAAGGAATGGATTAAGGAGAAGAGTCAACTTATGTCTAGTCCTGACTTGGGTCATGATCTCAGCTCTGTTGAACGCTTGCTTCGCAAACACCGTGCTCTGGAAGAGGAATGCCAGAACCGCCAGAATGTATTCAATAATGCTGTCAATATTGGCAATCAACTTATTGAAGAGGATAATCATGGCAAAGAGGATATTCAACAACGTATTGATGAAATGCGCAAACTCTGGGATCAACTAGCCGATGCTACTGCTGATCGCAAGAAGCGTCTTCTCGAATCTCAGAGATTCTTCCAACTTATTGCTGATTGTGACGATGCCAATGCATGGCTTCTAGATCAACAACGTATTGCTAGTAATGAGGATGTAGGTGTCAAGATGTCAACCACCGAATCACTCATTAAAACCAACCAAGAGCTTATGGAGAACCTTGAACAGTATCGTGAAACCATCAACGGTCTTCATGACACAGCCGCTGAAGTCTCTGAGTACCGCGATTGTGATGCAAATATCATTAGCTCTCATCTTGGCACTGTTGATGATAACTATGCTAAGGCGATTGAGATGGCTAAACAGAGACAACAACGTCTCTTGGACGCCCTCTCGATGTACAAACTCTTCGATGTCTCTGATACTGTTCGTACATGGATCACTGAGAAGAGGAAGCTTCTTACAACTCTCTGTCCCTCGGATGAAATTGAGGAGCTTGGTGTTATTCGACACAGATTTGAATGCTTTGAGAAGGAAATGACCAAGAATGCAGAAAAGGTTGGCTCAGTTAACAAACTTTCTGAGAGTCTTATTGGAACCGATCATCCAGATGCCCAACAGATTATCATCCACCAGGATACTCTCAACACCACATGGAACGACTTGGCTGATTTGGTTGAGAAACAGAAGAGTCAGCTTGAGACTGCCTACCAATACAATCAATTCTTGATTGAATGTCAAGAGACAGCTAATTGGATTAAGGAGAAGGAGCAGTTGATTGAGTCAACTGATGATCTTGGAAACGACTTAGAGGGTATCATGCAACTCCAAAGACGTCTTAGTGGACTTCAACGTGATTTGCAAGCCATTCAGGCTAAGATTGAGCATCTGGATGAACAGGCCGACATTCTGGACGCTGCTAAACCTGAAGCTACTGAGGTAATTCGTGCTGAGAGGAAGAAGATCCATGATTTGTGGGATGAGCTCAAGGAGATGCTTAAGGAACGTGATGATCGTCTCAATGATTCCAGCGAACTTCAACGCTTTTTGCAAGATCTTGATCACTTCCAAGTCTGGCTACGCAAGGCTCAAACTACTGTTGCTTCTGAAGATGTGCCTAACACCCTTCCTGTAAGTCTTGCTTCAGATTGGTTTAAGGTATCTGTTCTGGAAATCCTACTATGTACGCGTTTTCTATTTTTTAGGAAGCTGAAAAGCTGTTGCAAGACCACGAGCAGTTTAAGCCTGAGATTGACGACTATGAAGATGACTTCAAACGCCTTATGGAAATGGGACGCAAGGTTGTGGAGAACCAGACTGATCCTCAATACCTCTTTCTTGCTGAGCGACTAGGTGGTATTGAAGAGAACTGGTTCGCTTTGCACAAGATGTATGAGGATCGTGACAAAGTCCTCAAACAGGATGTTGAAGCTCAGTCATTCTTCCGTGATGCAACTCTTATGGACAAACTCATCAACAAACAGGAGTCTCTCATTGCTAAGGATGTCGCTGTAAATTTTACTTCTCTGTTTTCTGGTAGAAGTTTGTAGTTGACACTTATTTTTACTTTTTTATAGCCCACTCCCGAATCTGTCGAAGAGGCTGTTCGCAATCTGAATACCTTCCAATCTGCAATGCCAGCGAATGAAGAGAAAATCGTTCAAGTTATTGCTGCTGGTCGTGATTTGGCTAGCCGTGGTGTCTTCCCTGCCGATAAGATCTTGGCTAAATGTGATCAACTTGAACAGAAGTAGGCATCTTTCTAGATTTCTCATTTCGTTTTACGAACTTCCTGTTAACTCACCTTTGTCTCCTCATTTTCAGACTGCAGTCTATCAAAGATAAGGCTGTTGATCGTGAAGCTAAATTGGCTCAACAATCTAGGCTCCAGGGCTTCGTACAAGACGTTGGTGATGTAAGTTAATTTTTATCGACTGCTCACTAAATTTTCTATCCCTTTTCCGAAATGGAATACTTCGTTTTCTGCATATTTTTTCAGATGGACTATCAGGTACATTTTTTAATAATTTGATCTATGGTCCAATTAATAATTAAAAAACTTATTGTTGGTTAAGCATTAAGCTGTAATATAACGTGACATTAACATGTAATTTTTCGACGCAAAACAAAATAATTTTATTGTAATAAAAGCTTGCATTTATTGAAAACTAAAAGTTTATCCTACTAATATGTATAATTATATTAATGATGCAAAATTCCACAATTCTAAGTGCACGCTGAAAGCTCTCTAACCTTAAACAAATTTCGGTTGGCTAGGTCCCTTTTATAAAACCATCTAAATATATGGACTTCTCTTTACTAGGTTGAAGAATGGATTTCGGAAAAGGCTATCATGGCCCAACAAGCTCCTCCCCTACTTAGCGCTGTTGGTATTGCAGCCATCTATGGCAAATTCAAGACCTTTGAGAGTGAATTGGATGCCAACAAGGACAAAATTGAGAAGGTTATCGCTGATGGTGAGCAGTTGATGGCTGAGGAACCACAACTTGTCGAACAGATTGAACCTCGTATGGAGGTGCTGCGTCGCCAATGGGTTGATCTCAACAATCAAGCCCAGGAGCAGAGTGCCAAGCTTGCTGACTCCAATCGTGAGGCCCTGTTTGATGAAACTGCCAAGTCTATGCTTACTTGGATTACTGAAGTCTCCTCTCAGATTGTCACCACTACTGAAGAAGTCACTGAGGAGGTTGGTCTGGTTGAACTGAATGAACAGATCAAGGATCAGGAGAAGAAGGAGCAGGAGCTAATGGCTAAACGCAAGATGCTCGAAGACATGGCTGTGAGTTATTTGTGTTTATCAAAAAATCAAACCAGTTAAGGCTCAAGATTTCAAATTGGACAATGTTACATTCTTCGTAGAAAGGAGAGGGTGAAATTGTAGGGTTTCGTAGTCTTGAAGTATTTGGGGTAATTCATTTCGATTGAAGCTTAGTTTGAAGGCTGTACAATCGAGGATGTTGATTTTTCATGAATTTAGTCATGTATTTTACGAATCAGTTAAAATTCCTTTTATTGACAGAAGGCAACATGTAAGTCTGTTGACAAAGTTGGATTGGTGCTTTTACTTAAATTATTTTTGCTACGAAAGGATTAAGTTGCGTAATCTAGGAACTAAGGTTAACAGGTTATTACGTTTCCCTTTTTGCATATATCAGTTTACAATCATTTGCTCTGCTTTCTTCAGAACCATGCTGAGAAGCTGAAGGAGCAATATCCCGACAGAAAGGATGAATTCGAGCAGGTACACCAGGAAGTGCGCATCCGTCTTATGGAGCTGGAGGGTCCAATGGCTAATCGTCGTGAGAGACTCATGAAACAGAAACGTGTGCGTCAATTCTTCCGTGACTTGGAGGATGAGAAGGATTGGATTCGTGAGAAGCTTGCTCTCATTCAAGACCAAGGTAAGATGGCCACTAGCCTCTTGGCTAATCAACAAATGCAACGCAGACACAAGATGCTTACCAACGAGGTTGAGAATCACGAGCCTCGAATTAATACTGTTTGTCAACAGGGTGAGGAAATGATTGCTGAAGGTCATCCCCATAGCGAGAAGTTCCGAGAGGGTGTTGATGAAGTTCATACTCTTTGGGCTGAACTCAAACAAGCCCTGGCAGATAGACAAGCTGCTCTTGTCCAGAATGAGGTTGCTCAACAATACCTCTTTGATGCTAGTGAGGCGGAAGCTTGGATGGGTGAACAAGAGCTCTATCTGATGGGAGACGAGAAAGCCAAAGATGAACAGGGCGCCACCAATGCTATGAAGAAACACGAGCTCCTCCAGAAGACTATTGAGAACTATTCGAGTGAAATCCGCTCTTTGGGCGATCGTAGTCGCACAATGATCGAGTCGGGTCATCCTGAGAGTGAAATTGTCGCCACTAAACAATCAAGAGTGGACAAGATGTACGCTGGGCTCCATGATCTTTGCCTTGAGCGTCGTTTGAGATTGGAAGAGATTCTCAAACTCTACAGTCTTCTTCGTGAAATTCTTGACCTCGAAGCTTGGATTGATGAACGTACGGTGATTGCTAGTAGCCATGAGATGGGTGCTGATTATGAGCACTGCTGTCTGTTGAGAGAACGATTTGCTGACTTCTCAAAGGAGACCAACGAATTGGGCAAACACCGTGTTGCTGCTGCTAATGAACTCTGCGATGCTCTTATAGCCCAAGGTCACTGCGAGGCTGCAGAGATTGCCAGCTGGAAGGACCGTGTCAATGAGGCTTGGGCTGATTTGCTTGAGTTGATTGAGACTAGCATTCAACTCCTCAAAGCCGCCTGGGATCTGCACAAATTCCTCTGCGATTGTCAAGATGTGCTGGATAGAATTGCTGAGAAAGCTGGCGCTATTCCTGAGGATGTTGGACGAGATGCCAAAGCTGTTGCCGCCCTCCAACGCAAACATGCTGCCTATGAGGCTGAACTCTCACGCCTGGGACAACAGGTTGAGGAAGTGGTTGACTCTGCTAATCACCTTCTGCCTAGCTATGCTGGTGAGAAGGAGAGCATTATCTGCGACCGTAGAGATGAAGTGGTTCAGGCTTGGAGACAACTCCAATACTCTGCTGAACAGAGAAAGATTCTCCTACTTGATGCTAGCGACGTCCACAAATTCTTTGCTATGGTCCGTGAATTGCAATTGTGGATGGACACTATTCGTACTGAGATGACTATCAAGGAGAAACCAAGGTCTGTAATCGTTATGATTTTACCTTTCATTTGGGGTTTAAGTTGTTTCTAATGCATGTTATCGTTCCCATTTACAGAGATGTGTCGGGAGTTGAGCTTTTGATGAACAATCACAAGAGCCTCAAGGCTGAAATTGATGCGCGTGAAGAGAACTTTAGTATCTGTCTGAGTCTGGGAAGAACTCTTCTCAATCGTCGCCATCCAAGAGAAGAAGAGATTCGTGACAAGTGTATTCAGGTACGTTAACGTTCGCAGATTTAAGTTAGCCTGAACTGATTTGCAAACACATTTGTTTTAGTGCTTTATTATATCTTTAAGTTCGATATTTTTGCGTTATAAAAGGAATTTTATGCTCGCTTTTTAACGTAATTGAAGAAGAGTCATTGGTTAAAGAAACGGACATTTTCGGAAGTCTGACGCTTCCATTCCTAACAAAAGAGGTTTATCTTCTCGATGTGGTTGGAATTAGGGTCTACTTGACCTTAAGGACTTTAGTCTAGAGATGAGTGAAGCCTCTCATGAAGAAATTCCCGAGCATGTCTGTACTGTATACACAGGAAGCATACAGTTATTTTATTTTAGTTATTTCTCATTACACGGACAAGATTTAATTTCGATATCAGAAAAAAAGCATCGATTTAGCGTTTGCTAATTTCCCCCATGGCTTAAGGTCTATTTGAAACATTACTGTAGATCATCTCATCTGAGCACCTATTTAGTGTATTTTTAGGTTCTAAGTTATTATGCTCTAGGTTTTATTTAATAATTACAGAACTGAGAAGGCAATTCAAATTCATCTATTTTGCTTTTGACCTGTCCTATTAGTAGTATTTGTTCTGAGATGCAGAAATATTCTCTAAGCACACAATGCATCTGTTAGTTCACTACATGTATTTCTTTCGCATTGTCTGCGTAGTAGGAATGTCCTCTTTAAATGGTTGTTCACGCTATGCGTATGACTAAGTTCTCACACTTATCTCTGATCTATTCAAACTCTGTATTAATCATTTAACTTGCTATTTGACATGAATCCTCAATGTGATTTCTCTCTAGCTTGTTACTGAGCGCGTGCTTCTTCTGGAACAATGGAACGAAAGGAACGAGAACCTGCAGCTCATGCTGGAGGTTTATCACTTTGCACGAGATGCTGCTGTTGCCGAAGCTTGGCTCATTGCTCAGGAGTCCTTTGTCAAAAGTCCTGATCTTGGTGAATCTCTTGACGAGACCCTAGCCCTTCTCAAGAAACACATGGCTTTTGAGAAGACCGTTGCTACCCAGGAAGAACGATTCATTGCTTTGCAGAAGGAAACCATGGTATGTAGTTGCCATTAAGTAGGTTTTTATCTGATGAATATCGGGTTTAATGCTTTTCGCTCTTTTTAGCTTGAGTTGCGAGCCAAAGAGCGAACTCCAGAGAGTGAAGCGGCGCACCGAAAGGCTATTGACCAAAAGATTGCCGATGCCAGTCGTGAATTCCAACCTCTGCCTTCCGTCTCACAACCAACAGCTGCTGTTCCTGGATCCTACCATGGAACTCCACTGCGTCGTGGTGTGGAAACACCTACCGGACGCTCTCTCCGCGAGTCTGTTGATTCTGGACGTCCTGCTCCACACAATCTGGAAGCTGTCCTTCATCGTAAGCACGAATGGGAGACTGCCACCAAGCGGGCCTCCGGTCGATCATGGCATGAACTCTACTTTGTCCTTAATGCTACTCTCGGCATTCTATCCGCTTACAAAGACGCCCGATCAGCACATGATAAACCAAGCCACACCTATCATAAAGAGGCTCCAGTTAGCCTTGCCGGTGCTGTAGCGGCTCCAGCAACCAATTATGACAAACGTCCATGTGTGTTCCGATTGAAACTCGCCAATGGTGGTGAATCTCTCTTCCAATGCCCTTCGGAAGATGAGATGCACAATTGGGTTGAGGCCATCAACGCTATTGCTGCTTCTCTGCCAGCTCCGATCACTGTTATGCCACCAGCGACAGAGGAGGAAGAGCAACAGCAGCAGCAAATTGAAGGAGCTGTCATTTCACCTGTTGGACGCTCTGCAACTCTCCCCTCTACAGCTCTCCATCTCTCCGAACCCGGTACTAGTAGTGGACAAGCTCCTGCACCATCTAAACCCAAAAGGAAATTCCTAACGCTTATGCGAAAGAAGTAAATCGGATACTTGCGCTGCGATTGATACCAATAATAATTTGTTTTCCCTCTCTTCCCATCCCGCTTAACCGCCTAAAATCATTGTTTTGGTGTCGTTGCACGATTACATATTCTTTTTTTCGAAGGTAGTTATCTTTTTGCACCACTCTGCTTTTTACTTTCTCAATCTTGAGTTGGGCCATCAACATTTTCGTCCTTGGGTTTACTTCACTCTTTAATCTAGGAAAAAAGTTATTCCTCTATCTATAAATAGTTTCTCTATCTGATGCATTAATTTGCCCCCTCTCCTCTCTTGTAAATGTATTTGTTAGTGAATTTTCGAAGTTGCGCTTTTCTCCTCTCCCCCCTCCTCTCTTTTCACTCCCTCAAAATTGGTATGTTGATCAATCGGTAAGTATTCGCTAATATGCCTTCGTTTGATTCTCCAGAATATTTCTGTGTGTGCATCTTCGTGTCCTTCCTATGTCTCTTCCTTACATGTTTTGCGAACAATTTACTTCACCTCCTAGTCCTCGCGCAGATTTATCCCACACCTTTTTCCTCTCTACTTCCCTATAAACTACTGAATGCGATAATGAAGCTTCTTGCATAAATCGGCGTACGTATTCATTTATCTTTTGCCAAGGAAAATGAGTGAATTTTGAAATCCAAATGGTAGGTCTATGGATGGGTTCTCTAGAAACATCTTTGTGTGACCTTTAACAATATTTTTATCATATTGGCTGAATAGTTTAGATCTATTTGTATAGAATCCGAATGGCTTCACGTTCCATTGTATATATTTTTAGCCTTATTCGTTTATTTGTCATTCCTCGTCCATCAGATTGTTGATTGGAATTGGTAGTGAAACTATCTTTGTGTATCAAGTTAGATTTCAAAGGGGACTTCCGATTTATGTCAGCTTATTCTTATACCGCTATCTGCTGCTTCTCGTAAACGTCAACAGGGCTGCCTTATTTGGACTTTGCACATGCCATAATTTTGTTTATCGGATTTGTAAGCGCACCTGCGTGTATTATGGGAGCGCTCATATTGTCTTTGCGCTTTTCACGTGCCAGAACAGTTAAGTTATGAGAACAGATCGCCCAAAAATTCCGAATCAGTGCATTTCGTGAATTATGAAATAATGCATTCCCCAAATGTTGCTTTAAAATGTAGAAAATTATTATCCAAAATTGAAAACCCTGTCTCATTAAGAATTTGTTTCTAATAACGATACTGTGTAATTGTGTTTTAAAATCGATAATCTATAGCTTTAGTAGAAGTCGAGGTAGCCTAGATGCTTGGTAATATTGATCGATGCGTTGCAGCCCGTGTTAGCATACTGCCATGCCTATTGAATCATCCTTGGAAGTTTCTTATTGGTAGCTTACTCAGTCTTGGCTGAACGATCGTGGTGCGTGTGTAGGTGCAGGTGCGTTGTTTGCGCCTTACGACCACTTGAACGTACGCGTTCACATGTATGGGATGCACGCAAACGGCTCGCACGCACAAACACAAATAGCAAAACAGGACAGCCTTGGTTATGCATTTCTTGGCTCGCTATTTGGCCGTTCAGAATAGTGTTTTTGCTGCTTTATTATTTTAGACGAGAAAAAAGGCAGAATGAGCGGCAGGAATTCAAGTATCTAGGCTGTCTGTTTCAGATCTAAACTTTGTGACTTGTTTTTTTCATGGTCTGCCTTCAGTTTTCTTTCATGAAATTACTGACGATTGATTTATGAAACTCATCAATATAGCTGAAACTCTACTTAAGATGACTGTATGTGGTATTAATAGCACTGAGAAGCTGCACAGCTTGCTTGGGTTGATTTCCAAAACTCATTAGAAATGACCTTTTCTAAATCCAAATTTGGTGTGGTTGGTAACCGTATAAGTGCCAAATTTGTAGCATTCGACATAGCTGGCACCCTCCAATGAAAATAGGGTTCACTTTGGGCTAAAGCGGATGTAAGAAATTGCAAACGAAGAAGAAAGTTATTCAATACTCATTCATTTGGACCACATATTTAGCTCTATCGAAGGAACAATCCATTTTCTTTACTACTAACTAAATGAATGAGTGACGTTTTGGCATCGATTTCCATTGGCTTGGATGAGGTCTAACATGCAAGCGATTTTCGCAAAACTTCATTGGGCTTCATACGTATGATTTTTTGTTTAGGTTGTTACCTTGATGATATTGCTTTTTTACTGTCATAGTTAAAAAATATCAGTTAAGCCTTGTGTAGTTTATTACCGCAAATTCGCATTGGAATAATGCGCATGGAAATTACGCAGATATCTCTTGACATGCACATCGTATAAGGAAGAACAATTGGCAGTTACCTAAGTTTGCGCATTTGTGAAAATAAGTTCGGCCAATTAGGAATTAGCGTCAAGGTAATTCGGTAAGAACCAATACGGTTTTTACATTTGAGCTTATACGTATTATACACTTTTTCAAGATAGACCTGTTTATGAATATCAAATCGCCCCAACGCTGGATGTGCGTAAGTGATTCTAGAAACCTTAGCTTCTGACTTGAGATACTGTCATTGTATTAAATATGCTGATACATCAAGTTATCGTTTATAACTATTCATTTCGTGAAGCGAATATAACACATTTGTGCTTAATTGGGTGATCCTCGATTGACAATTGTTCCAATAATCAACATCAGTCAATACTGCTGGCTTTTGTGATTAAGGGAAGTGAATCAGTACGGCAGAAATAGATACAACTACTGAATTAACTTTAGATATTAATTTTGCAAACAGTGTTAAAGAACGGTCATAATTAACGTGCTAAAATCGAATGCTACCTAGATGACCTATCACTAGAGCATAGCGATGGTAGGGGGAATTTATTATCATTAATAATGAGTGACCTTGAAACTGTTAATAATATTAATAAGAAGGCACCGTGAGTCGATTGTCATGTTTTGCAGACGAGTATGAATAGTCACCAATTATGTGAAATCAACACAAAGTTGAGTAAGTGATTCTAAATAGACGTAAATATTTCATGAACTTTCAAAGTCATTCACCGTAACAAAGACATATTTATGAGAATTGTCAGATGACAGGCGAAGATAGATGGAACACGGTTCTGAATCTCTTCAGCTATCAGGGGAAAATTAACGATGTCAGAAAAATGAGAACATTTTAAAATACTCAGGGCTGATGCAGGTCACAACGATAGAGTAGCACTATCATCCTGTCTTTTAAACCTAGTCATTTCCAGGTTTACCCATCCTCTTGCATTCAGATTTATTTAAAATGAATGAAATGAAGTGTCCGAACAAGAAAGCCAAATGTCTGCTCTTGAAAACCGATATCCTGGTGACATTGTCAACTGAGCTAAGCTCCAAACCGACGGAACGATCTTTAGTATATCAAGTAATGAAGAAATCCCGATCGTGACTCGAGTTATGAGAATCTTTGCCTTCAAGATCGAAATCTTTAAATTCCATTTAAAAATTAAATTAAAAGTTACAAGTTTCCATTCAGTCACTCCTTATGATCGGATGGACTAAATAAATGGGAATTTTTTATCTGCAAACTCTAAATAGGACAAACATGTTTAAACAGAAGTGAAAATTTCCGATTCGCCGATCATTCTACTCTTCTATATGCTTAACGCTTAAAATGCTTAAAAATATCTAGCCCTCTATTCTTCTATTTCTCACTATTAATTTTATCCGAGTATGTCACGTTATCAGCGTGGGGTAAAGATATCTTTTCCTGTTCACACAGCATGCATTGTAAACAGATAAAGGTTAATTTTGTGTACAGAAATACACAACATATTTCTGATTGAAAAAAAATTCACTTTAAATACACTTATTGTTATAGCTTGAATTAAGATCAAAATTGAATTTATTTAAAGGCATCTTAATTTTATCACCGTTCACAGACCACTGAGTGTTAATGCGCCTATAAAGTGCTGATCATAAATTTCATTTTCACCTTTTGCGCTTGAAAAATCAAATCTCTCTTTTGAATACTAATTGATTTATACCTAACAAAAAATTTCACACGAAATAAATGTCCAACTTATTGTGAGTAAGAGAACATTACGATATTTTCTAAATGTAAAGTCCAGTTGACTTATTAGTTAAATCGCTGTCAACTATTTATTATGCATTTGTAATAAGATTTCGACAGCCTCTCATTTCCATAGAGTATTTTTCAGGTTTGGTAAAATCAAGTATCAGATTAAGCGGTGTTTTTATTTGTTGTTATCTCGTTTGTTCTATGATCTACTGATGTAAATTGTTTAGGTAGCAGTTAAATCAGATTTTGCTTACTAGAATGTCATAGCCTCTTGCTCTCTGGCGGAAGCCCACGATTTACCAAGCTTGCGTCGACTTTAGCCTAGCCAAAGGGTGATGACTAAGCAATGATCGATCGATAGCGAAAAAGCACTTGCTTTCGCCTTCATCCAAACTGCCACCTCATAATTTTTGCCGGTTTACCACCACATTCTACGTAGAGGTAGTGGTTTTTGTTGATTCATTAATAGGCGGTGCAGATATCAACATGGAAAAATTCTTGAACTGCTCGTTTATAAATGGCCTAATCTCCGACAAAATGAAAAATCATCCTTTTAATGCCACCAAACGCAATCAACAAAATACACTGCTTCGTTTTTAGTCATTTTTGAAAGGAATATATGGTATTCAAAATCTGAAGTACTCCTTTTCGGATTTGAGTAATTTTACCTCTTAAGAAACAACAATAAGTAACGTAAATTATTACATCTGTATTACTTTTGGAAAGTTAGATTCCAATGTGCTCTTTCTTTAATCGAGAACATTGCCTTGGCATTTCCAGTAAGGAGGCTATTGTATTCTTATAATAATTTTGAAGTAAACATTGTAATTGGCTAAATTGGTTCCATAAAATGTGCTAATTTTGAGCATTACTTCTCATCTCTTCTTTTTTAAATTTGTTTATTGATGCATTTCACTTAATTTCAAAGGTGACGACCTGAGAATTGGGTCCAACCGGGTTTTGATATTTAGGCTAACGTTTTCTTGATGCCATAATGTTTCTTCAAAACTTAGGTAGCTGTGTTATTTCTTGCATATGTTTAGTGTCGTAAATGCAAAACGAATTGAAATGGATCCCATAATATGTATGTTTGGGTTAGGAAAAATATTTTATGTTATATTTATGCCTTTCTAATACAAGTATTTACGCACATCTTCTCTCCTTTCCATCTAGTTCATGATGAAATTCATAGTAGTTAGAAAAGGGACTGATCAGCTAATAAATCCGTGACCTGAATGTCATTCTTATTCCTTAGCAAATCTACTCGGAACGTTTTTCTGAGCAGACACATTACTATTGCTTAATGGTAAGGATAATTTACACAAACTGTTCAAAAATTTGCTGTACCGTCTTTATTTGATCCAAAAAACTCAGACCCGATCCCTCAAAATCTTCAGTTTTTCCTTGCTATACCTTGCCCTTGGAAACTGTTGTAAGTTAACCTCTTGATCGAAAATTGACGTATCTTTCGAAGCCTGTATAAATGGACTTTGACATTGCAGCCGATACTCATCCGAACCTTTATATACTTTTAAAATAAACGCAATTTTTGATGTTTTATAAATTCTATTAAGAATATGCTGTTCTAAATATGCCCTTGGATGTTAATTCTAAAACTATTTATAATTTAATATTCTATCGAAAATGTGCTTTACACAAATAGACAAGGAATATATCAATTTACTTGATAAATCATGCCAGGGAAGGTACCATTTGACGATCTTTGAATAATACAGACCCGGTTTAAAGGACACATTAACGTAACCCGAGTAAATGACAATATTTAATTTAGCTTTCTTTAATCCCAGCCATCAGAAGCATAATTTTGAATGGAAAGTAGAACCGAGATTTAGTTAAGGCCTCACGAACACTATGGATTCAGTGGATGAGTACTCTACCGTTTTAGTGTAGACACATTCAGAAAAGTCATGTTATCCATTCTATAATTTGTCTACCATTTTTTTGAATTTATCGCCTTGATTATTAACGAGCTGTACCATACTTATAGGTACTGAAGTTTTCCTTCATTTTCCCAAGGACTACTGGCAAGCAAATCGGCGTTCAGTTGTCCTTTTTCTATACCTCCGGTTTTGAGATCACTCCAGATAATGTGCCTCATGGTTTTGGCTTTCAGACTTTATTAATTTGAAATATTCCACCTTCCCCTTCTGTAAAATTTTGTTGAATTCCTCGTCTCGGGTCTATTCACAACTTTATTCTACATAAGAGGAAAGTTTAGCTTATTAATACTTTAAGAACAGGATTATTTCAATGATTATTTAAATTGGGAACTAATATCACACTGCTTTCTGGCAAAATCTGTTTGGAAATGTGCATTTTTGCATACAGCATATTGCATTCTATCTTTAGCTCGGGAACAGATGTTAACCGACTAAAGATCGATATATTTCCATACGATGTCGGCCGATTCATACTTTCTGCGGCTGCAATTAAATTAGAAGATCGCAAAACACAATAACTCAAATATATTCATAACTAATATTACTATCAAAATTAATATTACTCTTATTCATGAACAAAAGCAGTTTTTTCAAAGTAGAGCACGCATTTTCGACATTTAGGTGCGAAAATAGGCATTTAAGACGAGAATTTTCCCCTCTTTTGCAGTTCCTAAAACCCGACTTTGCAGTTGACGTTTGCTTGTCAGTAAAGAAAAATAATTTGAAGTAATTTTAACCTAAGTGTTAAACTGAACCAACACAAGTTAGCATAAGCAAAATAACGTACTTCATTATGAAAACAAATGAAAAGAAAACAGCTCCCATTTCTAAAAAACATGAGTAATTTTCAAATATATCGATTTATTTGTCAATATGGATGTTAATGTGTTAGATTAAGCAAATTTCGGAGTTTGATAGATAATCAAATAGTCTATTTCAGCGTATTTGGAATTATTAGTAAAAGTTGAATGACAATGAATACGATTGAACTAGAGTTCTAGCAATAGATATTTCAGGGTATCGTATTTCCGACTCTATTAATTAGCAAAGTGAAATCTCGGAATTGTTGCATAAAGTTCGTTAATAAAGCCATCTCTTATTGTATGTGGTAATAAATTCTAATGCCAAATAGTGAAGGAATAATAAATGTTCCAAACATCGCATTCACCCATGTACAGCAAAATGTCTGCTAAGGTAAGGTGAAAATAGTTATAATCGTATTTATATGGTAGCCTTTTAGTTTAAAGTGGAAGCTGTCACATGAAAAAAAGAGCGAACAATATGAGCTTACTGCCAATATAACGATCAATTAAACCTTAGAAGCTAACACAACTATTAAAGCCAACGAGGAGACTACTTAATAACATGTTATGATTTCGCATTTGATACAAAAACGAATGGTGGAGCAATTGGGTTTGAATAATAATAGTATTTCAGTAGAGCAATTAATTCAGGAATAATACAGCTGAAAATATTAACGATGTTCGTACTTCTAAAGGAAAGAGTTTTTGTGTTGTCCTCCTAAAATAAGGAAAACGTGCTCCATCTTGCTACCAGATTTTAATCTCTCATTCAACCCACTGATTGTTAATCGATAGGTCTCAATCCAATGAACAGTGACTTTTTGAACGTTTAAGTTATTGCTATAATATTGAGAGAAAGTAAGTCTGATATTCACTTTAAACGAACATGCGCTTTACGTAGAATTCAATGATGATTATGCCCAATTAATTGAATCGGCCTACCAATAAATGCTCAAATCGATTTATCGAGCGAATCTTTTGTGAGATTCTGCATGGAATGCATAACTGAGGCATCTTTACACGCCGCTTTATAATCGAAACAATTGTAACA
>CAADRB010000030.1:591621-689867 GCA_900708905.1 Hymenolepis diminuta
TATTCTTCAAAGGATCCTAAATAAATCTTATTAGAAGACCTCTGTGTTTGACAAGTATTTGACACAACGAATGTTTTGATTGTTTACTAGATCATGTTCTCCAACCAACCAAAATATCGTGTGTTCTGTTTTACGGATAATTAAACAAAATATCTCACATAATCGGATATTTATTAGCCAATTTATTTAGATTAACTTATTTTGGCATTTCAACATGGAATTAGGATAAAAAGCTTTGTAAATGAATAGGAGAGCAATTAAGACATCACTTCAGTGAATGTCATGATCAAATTATGAAATATTATTTCGCCATGCTCCTCTTTTTCTAAGAAGTATTAGCGAAAAATGCATTCTTAGCAGACACGGATTCAAATAGGTAAAATCTTCATTTTGCCATCATAACAAAGACAAGTTAGAATAGATCCGGGATTCCATATCTTCTTATGAATTCGAAAGTGGTGATTGAACCGAAGGCAGTTTTGAAAAATCAAAATACAATAATCGTTTAATATCATATCAGTTTATTTTACTAATATCGATCGCCTATAAGTTGTAGAGCCCAAACATGAGAATAATATATCGAATCCCACTAATTTGCATTTTATCACCATTCTGTTCATTCAACTTAATTATTACTTTATTTCATTTGCCTAGGTGGCAATTTTTGGCTTATCACCTCTCGTTTCACTCCCTTTCATATAATTTACTCTCCTAGCATTCAGCTTATGGACGTCTCCATTGCTCTCTTTAAACACAAGCATTTAAGCCCCTTCCCTATTTCCTAACCTTTTTGTGATGAAGATCTTAGAAGGCAGAGAATGTAATGGCTTAGGAAAACTTTTCTGGCCTTTGTCAGAGACTCTTAGCTCTAGCCTTCGCATTAGAGGTTCAGAGATTCAGTTGCTGAGTGTAAATAAAATATCTCAATCAGATATCTTTGGACATATTATTTCTGTGCCAGCATTATTTAATTAAAAGGTGAATTCGTAGTGTTTAGATCTTCAATTCATCTTGATTCTGTTTATTTTAATATTTGCCGACGAAAAAAGCTCGCTTTTCAATGATTATCAGTTATACAAATACTTATTTGATTTTACCTAGGGCTACTCTTCGTAATTTCACTCCTTTTTTAAAGTGGCATCGCATTTTATTGTCCTCAAATTCCGAACCTACGACAATTTGGGATACAAATTATAAAGCGAGTAGAGAATAACTGCATTAAAACAAAAAAAATATGGGAAAGGGAAGAGGAAAAATAGAAATACAAATTTAAAAACCTCCTGTATTAATTTGAAAAAGTTCATTTACCCAACTATTAATCTTGTTTAAAATTACATATTAATGGTGCTGATAGAATTTTACATTCCTAATTTCTCGGACATTTAATAAAATTGGTTAGATTTTTCATATGAAATGGCCAAGTTTAAAACTTGGTTTTTGGAGGAACTTCCGAAGACAGAATTTTAACTCCCCCACTAAAATAGTAAATGAAAAAGATAAATCTCATCTGTTTTTCATTTATTCGGCAGGGGAATTTGAAAACAACTTTTGAATGTCAAAACTGATAATTTACCGCTTAAAGTATCTTAATATGTAAAAATACAATCTGCTGTCCAGAGATAACATTTTAAAATCTGTCTGACTTTATTGTTCTAAATATCGTGACAAAACTTGCCGTTATTTGGGTCATTTTTTAATTGGCGGGAATTTCCTTACGTAGATAGGGATGCGTGGGTACTCTCATCCTGAATGAGCCAATATCTGAGTCATGGTAGAAATAACTTTAAGGATTAATTTAGATTTATATATATACATATATATGTATATCTTATATAAATATATATTTATGTATATATATCTTATAAAAGAAACAGATGATCAAACTGCCACTTATAAGAATGTCTTCCTCACTTCCCACATATTAACACCTATGCTATTCTAACTTCTAGATACTTTTGACGAGAAGTGTAACTTATTGGGAAGTACACAGAATGACCCAGAGAGTGCATATCAAGTTAAATTCGCATTTTAGTATGTTGCGGGTCAAAGCATATTCAACTTGTGGTATAGATATAAACAACCTTGTCAGGATAGTAGAAACATTAGTGAGTTTTTCTACAGTATTATAGCTTACCTTGAGAGAGTTCAGTGAAATCAACCAGGTTAAAGCTAATAGCTGTTTTTAAAGCTATAACTATTAGCTTATGTCGGCTAAATGGTGTAAAAAATGAAAATAGGAGTGGCGTAACTACCCATTCTTTAAACACACGCAATTTCAGACAATTTGGAGCCAGATTGTGAAGTACGTGACAAGTAAGCTCTCAGAGAATTCAAATATCCGTTCGTAAAATGCTATTTAATCATTCCTAATTGTCTTAAAAACTACTCTCCAACAAAAATGAACTTCTCACGTATCCTGAAAATGTTAAGGAGGAAAAGGTGCTAATTGTAACTCGAGCTCCAGAGATATTCTTACTTCCCAAGAAAGACATGTTTCACCTGTCTGTCTATTCGATAAGTGTAATAGGTGGGGTATTTCTACGTCCGGAATGTAGAGGTCTGGATACCACAAGACGTATATTAATTTCAGAATGAAATCTGCGATAAATTATTAAAAAAGGCTTGCAAACTCAAAATAATTTATGTATAAGAGAAAATACAAGGGGAAAGAAAGTAAAAGATGAAAATTCCCCTATCTTCTCCTCAAATTTAAGAAGCTACAGCAATGCATTCATATTTTAAGAATAGGATACTTGCATTAAATTTATAAATAGTAAACTGTTACATCAGATTTCCATTTTTCCCGCTATTAATGATCAATACTGCCATCTCAGAGATGTTAATTTTATCCATCCATGCCCTGATTATGCAAAGAGTTTTATCCAATAAAATAGGTTAGATATTAGGATTGAAAATGCGTTCAAAACATACATTTGAGAGATAATAACAATGTGAAGATCTTCAATTCGCGTCTAGACCGAGTTTTCATTTGTTAAGTTTGATTCTAAATTTGTTATTATCAGGGCAAATTTCCAGTGGACAAATTAAAATAAGTGGTCAATTGCCGACTTTATGATCTCTCTAAATTAACTTATTCAAGTATTCAAGAGAATGATTCTCTCAGAAATAGAGTTTGCCATCAAAATATTAAGAAACTATTTTTTTATTTTGTAAAATATAAATATTTTCTAAAGTGGGAAGAAATTAGCCTATATTAGAAATATTACGGACACAGAAAGTGTCAAATTGTTGTTTTGTTGTTGAAGGCTTGTCAGCCTTCAATACTCAATAATTGACGGCTTAGACAAGAAAAATCATTAAATCAGCATTCACTTTAAGCACTCTAAAAATCAAGCGAATCATAAAGGAAAAAACAGTTAATCATTCGGCCAAGTGCCGACTTCATTAAGCCATAAAGACTGTTTCGGAGCCTGACAATTCTCAGGCGACACTTTGCACATAATTTCCTTTTGCTGAAACATATCGCATATTTATTTCTCTTATCAATTTATTTCACTTTCTTTCTCCCATACTTCTTATTACTTACTGGCTCATTTTCATTGAGGCTTGAACTAATATTTTCTGGTATCGGTTCCAATTCCTTACGTCTAATACCAATTTACAACTATAACGATCTTATGATAAACACTCTTAACCATTTCAACAATTTCAGATATCTACCTATTTCCTTATTCATTACTAATATATTCATACTGTCGCCATCCTCCTTTCTATCTTGACTGGAATGAAGTTCACAGAATCTTGGAGCGGCGGAGGTTAGCGTATTTGCTCTTTCTGGTGTTTGTTAATTGAGCATTATCTCCTATTCAAAGTGACAAGTCACGATATCCTTTAACATCCATAGTAAATAAGGTCTATTTAGGAAGAGGTACAAGATATTCAATTTTATTATTGAATTTTACTAATTCGTTTTAATTCGTGCCATTTGAGGAGCAAATGTGTACTCGCTACAGCACCGGCCAGCATGTAGTGACCTATATTGATAAGTTTAAAATAAGATGATCCAGTCCAGATAGCAAGTTCAAATATTCTTTTACCTTCAGGCTTCTGAGAGCGATTTGGAGCAAAACGAAAATTAATAAAGTATTTAACTTTTATCATTTTATCGGATGTACATATTAAATATCAATTTAATAAGCTCCTTCCTCCAGGAATCAAACTGATATAATCTTATACAGAACGGATCAATCTCCGTTCATGTTCACGGCAAGCCACGGTAAAAGTATGTTGATTACAACTTTGCTAATGGAGTTTTGCAAAAAATGCTAACGCCAAACAGCATTTTTTCCAATACAAGACATCTAGAAAAGAGTTGGCTAGCAACTGGTACGAATGATCGTGCAGATGCCAAAATGAAAGTATTCAAATTTTGTGACACGTGTCTAAATTGAATTAATCAACTTAGGAGTGAAAATCGATGGGCCTACAAATCAAGAACCCAAAAATAATTTTTTCGTGGAAAAGGATTTTAGATATAGTGAAAGTTAATTTTATGGTACACGTAAGTTTGCATAAAAATTTGTTGATGCTTTTGAATTTTTCGGTGAAATCTTAGTCAACCTATTCACAGACTTAAGTGAAAGAAAATATAATAGGTCTTTTATGTTGTTTAACAAAATGCAACATTTCCTCAATATATTGTTTTTTTATTTCCCAATTGTACAAAAAATTTCTGTACATTTTGAGGTGCAAGAAGTCGTATCCATCTATGTTATACATCTCGAGTATATCTAAAGCATTTCATGCGAATGTAGACATGTTATACAACTGTAGTTCCATAAATTACATTTCATCCAGAATTTCATATGAATATAAATAGCAAACGAGAAAATAATCTTCAGGCTGTTTCTCCCCATTGTTTCTGAAGACAATAAATTTATTTTCTTATTATCGGGGTTTCAGTATATTATTTTTCTTCCTAAATCAAGTATTAAGAACGTCTTTCCTGATGAAATTTAAAATTATTAAAGGTCCATACGCAGTATTATTGAAAATAACCCTATCACATCACCTTTATCAAAACCATTTCAAATAGTTTTAATCAACCGAAATCATTCTGCTTGACTCGGCAGTATCAAATTTACACAATATTGAGCTAAAGTTGCAAAAGCACCTATCTAGGGAATCGGCAGGCTGCGTAGTATCTGAGACATATTTATACCTTTGTCCGGAGCAGTTGATATCTAGCTTACCATTTACATTAATCAGGTTAGCAGATCTTGTATTCTATCACACAATTAAAGCTTGCTCAAACTATGGGATCATAATCAAGAATGTGAAGCGAGTCGTATTCATTTGTCTTACCAACTATTTCATTCATATTACCGTAGATGGTGAATTTAACTCTGGTGAACTCTACTTAGTCGATTACTTAACTTTGACTGGAAAGCCTTTCCCCCTCGTTTTGAAACCACTTTCTATTAAAATAATGTAAAACTAATTGTGGTAAAGATTTTAAGCTTATTGCGTCTTCTTAATTGGCTATTTTCCTTCGAAGGGAAAAGAATGTGGTAATTGTGATCAAATACATGATAGAATGTAGAAAAAAATTGGAATTTGTTGTTGTGTTTAGTCAGGCCCATTGTTATGAGGGTATGGTATAGTTAGACCACAGAGAGGAAGAGAGTGAGAGAGAAGACAGAGATTTAACCAGACAAGACTAGTCTATTCTCCAGACCAGGTCAGGCCAAATTCACTGATATAAATTTGAATCTATTTATGTATTGGAATTGGGTTTGGTGGAATTATGGTTTACCGGAGCAGATTTTATCAATCATTGTACTTCATTGTTTAAATGTGGCAGAACATGACTAGTCAGACGACTCACCAATCGATGAATGACAGTCGAATTCAACATGCCGTGATCTGTCATAGTCATAGCGTGCGGAATCAATAATGCACTTTCTGTGCACGGCAAAACATTGTTCCGCCTTTCTTTCAAGTCTGAAATCACAATTCGTAATTAATAAATGAAAAGTATTTTAAATCTCAAGTACGTTGAAGAGGATAGCATCTGCAAAATCATTCTTGAAGATAATTTATGGCATTATCTGTGATATCCAGAGTCAGGGTTTGGCTGTGTGATAAACTGCCTTGGAAACATGGCAACCTGAATAATGCATATTGTTTGACTGTCCCAACAGTTGTAATTTACACAATATACTAAGATTCGATCTAATCAAGACATGTCCCCTCTGAGGTCCTCTGAGTCTTTTTATGTAGTTCCCGACGCACTACAGAAGGTATCCCGGGTTTTTCTAACCGAGGTAGGCACTTTATGGGCTCTTCCATCGACTATCATTTACGCGTGAGCTTTGTTAATCATATCATACAATGTACACACGTCTCGTGCCTATGACCTCAAAATACGTTACCGTACGGATAAGTGTCTTCATAGGTTTCTCATTAACAGCCTAATTTTAAGCAAGCCTATAATACTGGGATTAGAAGTTATTTATTCATTTTTCCCAGAAGGATTTAAATGATCGACGCCTTATATGATTCTTTTTATGTATTTTTAAGAAAGATCGTGTGTGAACCTGAGCTCATCGAACATGAGGCGGTTTGTTTTGTATGTGAATTTAAGGACACAACGAGCTGCTGATCGTTGAGTGATGACCTTGAAGTGTTCTACGCGATGATCTCGCCTGCATGTGAGAGCGCGCATTTGGTAACTGTTAAACTGGATTACTTCCGGATTAGCCAGCATCTCTCTAAAATCCTCTTCAGCCTTTACGCCTATTATCTTGTAAAATTTAAAAGAAAATGATATGGAATGGCAGCCTATTTTAGAGCTTTCAGTGAATAGCTTGTTCTTTGACCATACAGTGGAGTGAAATTCTTTTCAAGGAAGTTATAGCAGCATTTTGTCTGACTGATCAACCGATACCGTTTAAAACCCTACCTGTGCTTGTGAGACGTTAGAATTCATATAAAGAGTGTCAAGGTAAAAATGAAATTAATTACATTTCAAATAGAAACTTTCATATGATCAGGTTTCTGATCAGTCGACTTTCAACAGCGCTCACTCATTAACTGGTTGTAACTCAAATGGTATTGAAGGAGAGGGAGAAATTGGTTATGTACCTTAGGGTCTAGCTAAACTTCCATCTTTCTAGCTTTTACCCCACTATAAGATGGAAAGAAGGTAAGAGGGTTTCGAGCAGGCTTTATGTAGAAGGAATGAGGGCCATGAGAAGAAAATAAAGAATAGGCTGAGATAGGATGGTTATTAGTGCCGATTAGTGTGCATATATTTTTGTAGTTCAATCAGGGAAAAGGGCTAAGGACCGGAATGGCTGAAGATACCGCCCTTACGTAAAAATGAGATCCTGATAAGTGGTCCGTGTTCGGGATACAGCAGACTCAATGGAGATCCAAATACTTATATCGATCCATCAGTATAATTAAAGCCATAATAGCGTCCCTCTGAGGGAAACGAATATAATCATTGTCTATTTTGAGGTTTGTAAATTTTTCCTAAATTACCTCGAAATAAGTAGCGTGGCACATCCTTCAATGAATGCATGAATTTATTTTCAAGGGTATTGGTTAAGATAGAAAAGAAAACACTTTAGATTCGCGTGCACATAATTCGGCCAAAAGAAGCTTATATTTCTAGCTCCCGTTTGAAATGTAATAAGTCAGATTGAATTGGAACATATTTTAAACTCGTACTTTTTTCTATTAATTCAGAATTATCATACTATATGAATATGAGAATCAGTTACATGATTTAATGAATATGATGACATTAACCTGGTAAGTTTGCCAGACATTGGTATATCACCTCGTAGGAATAACTTGAAGGGATTTGAAAATTCATCTTTGACAATTTCGAATAATTTTTAATTGTTTTTTTGGAAAGATTAAGATCATCCCCCTATCCTTCTTAACATTTTGTTGATTAATTAATAATAAACACTTTGTTGTACTCTAAATATATACATAATTTCAGCTGGAATTAAATGATTTCATAAAAATCGCCTGTATTTTAGCACTAAACCTCTTTAGAATGACATCGAACTGTGTGTTGGTTATCGAAAGATAACAGCAAATTTCAGGTGCTTATTTCAGGATATTTAATAACGATTAAATTAACCGATTATTAATAAAAGAAGTAAATTTCAACTTCAACTCCTAAAATATTTAATACAAATTTGCATGTTAAAAGAATTTTTCGATAAATTTGCCATTAAACACAGACACGCATTTACCGATCGGAATATGGGTTAGCAGATTCTTGGGAGAAGAATAATCGAGATATCATCTGGGATACATTTCTGTGGACCACCAATTGTGTCATGTGTGCGGTCATTGTCTGTGTGGTCACATTATCTCATGAATCAGATAAACATACGTTGCCACCTGTGTGCGCATATTCAGAAGATTTACTAAATTTTAGACCGTGGTATAATACTTTTTCCAAGGCCGTTAAAGGGGAATGCTTCCGAATGTTTTTTTCCAATGGCATTTTTAAATTCCTCTGACGAGAAACTCACATTAAATCGCCCTTCGCGTGATCACTTTTAATCGCAGTCGTTGACGTTGGCCACTGGATGTACGTCAATGCATATCGCAACTACTTGACTGGTGATGTGATATAACAATAGTAATTCTGATATTTTTGTGGTCACTAGTTTGAGGCTCATCGGTGCATATTCGTTCATTGGGTAATACTGGTTAAAACTGGGATCTCAGAAGGTGAGTTTGTGATCAGAATCTCTTAAGGCCAAAGTATGGATTTATAATTTTTTTATTTTTAAAATATTAATAGTTGATAATTTCACTACATACGTCAACTTGGATTGAGATATTGAGATTTCCTCAACGTTATTAATTTTTTATTCAAAGCCTTTTTGCATGTAAATGAGAAAAGAACACATTTGAAGTTGAAAGTACAAATCCCACCCCCATACCAGTATGTTAATAAACTTATTTTGTTTATCTTGCCACCAATATGACGGTCATTAACATGCTAATTCGCAAAAAACGGATTTGTTAATTAAATTTTTCTTTGTAAGGCAGTTGATTAATTTATATGTTTTAAAAATACTAATAATGTTAATGTTAATATCTGAAAAGTTAGATGTCACGGTGATCTCCCAATTCCACTTGTTATGTCTTGCAGAATTCGTGCTTCTTCCCAGGAAGTCACCATGATTCTATCCTCCACTTAAGTGAGTGTTGAAAACGCTTTCCTAAATGAGTTTGGGAGCTACAATATTAAACAAATAAGAAATTCCCCCTTTCCATATGGATATGAAATGCGGACATTTACTGAATGAAAAATGACCAGCTATCTTTGCCCGTTGGCTGTCTTTGATGCTTCAACAAGTTACCTAACCCGAAATACATCCCGGAAGGGTAGGTAAGTGGGTGAGATTTATTGTCAGTAGAAAGCAGGTGGTAATCAAAATGAAGCGTTTCATATGAGGACTACAATTGTTAGCTAGCAGTCAATCAGAAATACTCTATCATATTGTAACTACAGTGAGGCAAAATACATTCAATCCAAATGTAATTGTATTTTAGGTAACTTATATCAATAGGGAACCATTTAAGTTTAATTTTATACATTAGGAATATGTCAGTAATAGAGAAGACTGCTCGATTCAAGTTAATCACAGTCAACCGTAGAATAGAGACCCCAATTCAGTTATCAATTATGCTATAGAGAGTCCTTTGACGGCAGGAACGTGAATAATTAATGCCAATCTAAAATAATACCTTATTGTGCAGGTATGAGTACTGACAAAGGTGAAGCTTGTCATTTATTATGCATGCCTGCTATGGGAAATACACTGTGTCAAATCCAAGTCAACGGGTTTCCGTTTTTATTCCACTTTGTGATTATGAAATTGCTTGACATGACCCATAGAAAAGAATGGAAAAATTCTGTTAATCCATGTCATCGCTGATGGGGACATGCTGATGTTTCCCTTCTAAATCCCTTGATATCAAATACAAAATTATAGTCTACCGCCGCATAGTAATTGAATGTAATGATTATTTAAAATGATTGATTGACCTTCTAATGTGAAATACCAAATAGTAGATTGGCAATATTAAGTAAACTAATAAGTACAACGTTTTCTAATTGTTCTTCAGTAAAATAACCTTAGATACTTGTTCTTTAAGGCGTGAGGTAGTTATAATTACACTTGAAATAATATTAATGAGTAATGGACGAGCAAAAAAGAGAATTGATCAAGTTATTATTTTGCGAAGAATTAGAAGAAGGTCAAAGCGAAGAATTGTATTTTTTAATCGCGAAGGGAAAATTATCAAGGCATAGGAAATTGTGAAGCTGTCCAATAGGGAGTGTATAAGTGGGTTGAGTAGATGCAAGGAATGAAGTCTACTATCATTTGAATTTTTGAGTCTTTAACTGAATGGATATATTTCTTTACATCATGTTTTAATATTCCATATATTGCGAAAGCTGATTTATAAGTTCCGCGATGTTCAGGGCTTATTTACGAGTCAAATAAATTGAACAATTAGTTGTTTGTGTCTTCTTGTAGCAAAGAGAAGACAGATTTAAAGATATAACAGACATACTTTTTCCAGAATTGCAGAGCAGGTTCATTCAAGATGGGCTCCAAATGATGCATATTATTAGCAAAACTTGATTTATTCCTTATTTGATTCGTTTTAAAGTAAGGTAGGAATTGATAGGATAAGGCAAGGTATTTTTCTCTTATTATCTTGTTTGCTTCCTCTGATTTACCTTGGTTTATTACTTCCTCTTCTGATAGTGAGGCTCCTTTCCCGTTTAGTGGTTCACAATAGAAATATTTCAGCACCCGAGAAAGGCAGGGAAGTTGATGAAGGTTCGATGATGCTGAAGATAATCTCAATATAGCAAGCTTATTTATTCGATAATTGAGTAAGTTTTTTCAACGGCCGTGTTATTGATTATGGGATTAATATGAATTAGTCGTTATTAATATAACTAATAAAGAATAACCTTTTAAAAAAATTAAGAAATTGAAGCATCACCTAATGGAATGGGTTTTCAATGATTACGCTGTTGTAAATGCAAGTTGATTTCAGAGTGAATATTCACATTAGCTAGTTTCTAGATACGAATGAAAAAAGATATCTGCATCTTTTTGCAATTTCATACTAACTATGTGTTCTTTCATATGATTTTAATAGAAACCGCAATTTATGAGCTTTCAAAAATTAATAATTTTGTATATAGGTGGAATTATCCTATGTGCAAATCCCTCCAACAATAAAACAATATGGTTTATGGTAACATTGTCTAATATTCCACAGTTCAATGCGAAATATTTGAGTGTACTTTGTCCTCTATAAGATGGGCTATGAAATTTGATAGGTATTTCATTTAACTCTCCCGATCAATGAGTCATTTTATTCTAACATGAACGGTGTTTAGCATTTTGAAAAAGGTTATTTGAATTCCGTGGGGAAAGTTAAATGATTAAGAAGCAACACCGGTTGGTAGAACATAAGGAAATTAGAAATTGCCTTTTTTATACTCCTCTTTACTCCAAGTCAGCAAGCAAAGGGAAGACATCCTTTGGCACTATTGAATTTTTAAACGATTTATCAGCAATTCTTCTTGCCTTCAAACATTCATATTTCAATCATTACCAGAAAGGTTCGTTATTTAACATTTTTGTTTTTGAACAAATGCGATATCCGATTATCACGCATTAATTTTTTGCAATGTCTAATGATCAAATGCAAGAGGTATTTGCGCAAAACTTCCACAAATTCACGAATATTAATTTATATTTCAATTTTATTTATGAAGAGGATACTAAAAGGTATTTTATTGTTTGACACATGCCTTCTTTCTTTTCTAAAGTAGGGACATCCATCTTGATCTCAAAATACTTATTTAGTATCAAAATTAATTTATAATTGGTCGCTCCGAATTCTGGAGAAAATTCAGGAAATGCGGGGTGTGTAAGGTATCTGAGGACACTTATATTTTTGTAGTTTAAACTAACCCGATAATAACTACCGTATTCTTTATATCAGAGGATCTCATGGCAAATACTGCCATTACTAATGATATGAAAAGACATGCCGCAATAGTGTCCATGAAACGAAACGCAGCAATTTAGAAATTGCAAGATTGTCAAAATGTCACCACATCTTTCGTCTGTAAAATTAGGAGCTACTGAAGGAAAACAATGGGGATGAATTGGTCGTCACGAGGAAGAGAAATGAGCACTGTCAACGCACTGCTGAAAACACTCACTCACAACACCTTAATTTGTGAGAGAAGTGTACATGGCATGGCATGACGGACGAAAATCGCGGGAAGTCAACACACGACACATTATCAAACATTTTCAAGTGTCCGAAGGAACGGCAATATATGAGGAATGCTGTTCATTAACACCTCGGTACAAATCATACGTTCTTAGGTGAAGTCATTTTATGTCGACAAAAAAGCTCAAAAGAATCGTTTAACGTGTGCAAAAGGACTCTTAAACAGATTGAAGTACCCAGAAGAACAGGAGTGTTTTTATCTTTCTCTGACGAAAAAAGCTTCCATCAGGATGAAAAGGTCAATCGAAAGAATGACAACTGAGTATGTGCAGTCGGACCTCACTGAAGTTCCAACTGTTATGCATGTGCACGAAGGTTCCAGCGACGGTGATGATTTACAGTTTTGTTTTTAGCAGTGGAGGGAACGTCACAACTCATTCATTTTTCCCACAGAACCTCAGATTGAATTCAAATGCAGATGCCTATGTGGAGACTCTTCAAACCATTGTTAAGCCATCTTGGATAGACAGCGCATCCAATGGAGGAAGACCCTATGTCCTCGAACAAGATTTGGCTCCATCCCATAAAGATATCAAAATTCGGGATTTGACGGTCAACAGATTTTCACCAAAATTATGGCCTTCTAACCCACCAGACCTTAGTCCTTTTTAACATTACGTATGGGTCAGAGCGCCGTTGAAAATGACTCCATTTGAGTGGGTGATGGAAGTCTGAGGAGGATATATAGAATAAAACCCAAGCCAATAGTATATTGATTTGTTTTCTTTTAAGAAATCGTAAGGTACAGCTATTAATAGTTTCAGTTTCTGTTTATTTAAAGTGTGTGGGATGGTCTCAGATATCTTACACACCCTCCAGAGCTCTCATATGAAAATCGGATTGCATCGTTTAGCAGATAGTACTTTATTGGAGAATGCAATAAAGTATAGCGGAGAAATTGTAGTGCCGGGTGTGACTTATTATCCAATCACATATTTGGACAATAATTCTGAGCTGATGAGTCATCTGGAAATTTCAGTTCGGTTGAAATTGCCCATTATTTATTCTGCTCTACCAGATTAACTTTAAGCTACCATTAAATATTAATCATTCATGGAATGAATTTTTCATTCTTTACCAAATATTCTATTTAAAGACTAGGCAAAAAGATGACAATTGAAGTACCTTCTAACCTTGACCTTATGCACACACAGCGATAGGCTACCGCAAATATTCACTTATTTAATAGAACACGCAGTGGATTAATTTAAATTTAAAGTAAATTTAGTTAAATGGCCACCTTTCCTATGAGAGGGCATAGCACAACTTGTCACTTTTTAATCTCATCATGCTGGCATCTTTCCTGGTTGGAATTTGATTTTGCGTGATATAGACCTTCAAGGGCCTAAAATAATTTATTCAATAACATGAGTAAACTATTTAATTTAAACAATGTGGAAGATCTCTTTTCAGTTTGAAAATATCAGCAACTGTTTTGCTATTATTTCATCTAACTTTATTTTAGGATCTATTAGAATCCGATTACTGGACATAAGATGAGACTAAATTGGACAAAGTAAGTTAGGAAACATTACATTTGAAATACCTCTCGCAGATTTAATTCTGTTTTCTCGCAGGAAAACACATACTAAAAAGATCAGTTTGGTCTTAACTAGTTTTTGACCTTGACCTTTGCACACAAAAGAACTAACTAATTATAAACGTTTTTCATACATTCTACCAAAAATCGATCTAATCAATATCCTTTTTCATATCATGCCAAAACATCTTTTAAATGTTTACGTATGCAGTTATTAAACCTACTAATAAGAGGGTTATTTTAAAACTATGTTAGTTCTTATCATCTACCACCATCTCCGTTATTAGAAGAAAAATATATCTGAAATTGCTAACTAATTACCTGAATTAGTAGTCAAGAATAAATAAGCTCTGGATTCTGCAAACTAAAATAAACTCCGAAAGCAGGAGTCGAGGTCTGCAATTTTAACATTAGAACTCGAAATGTGCTTTGTTTAAAGCTCAGATAAATTTAATCAAATGTGAGCCTTCCTATGAGAATGCCCGCCATAATTTTTCGCGCGTAGTCTTATCCTACATAACTTTACCCAGGGTGCTATCATGATCTGATTTTAGCAAAAGTCGACTTCTAAGAGCTTAAGTAATAGATTTAATGAATGATTTAATTTAGACGGAATGGAGGATGATTTCTCCGTATGAAGTTATCAAAAGATGTTTCGCTGTTATAGTTAGCCTTATTTCAGGATTAGCAAGATATTGATTATTGGACATGCAGTGAGACTAAATTCAATGCACAGTTTGTCTACAACTCTCATATGTGTTTAGAAATGATACATTTTCAATAATCGTTCACAGTGTTAATAGTTCTCTTTTTGCATTAAGATTCATGATAGAATGACCAGCTTGTTCTTAAGCAGTCTTTCCGCCTTGAAATTTACGCAAGTAAAAATTGATGTGAATGTAGAATCAGTCCATTGGAATACATTTAGAGAGTATAGTATTAATTGAAGAAAGAAGAAAAGTAAATTGAGAGGTATCAATCTAAAAACCAAGTGTTCCTTATAGTCCCAATTTCGCTAAGGATCTCTTTGTCCTTAGAGATTTCTTTCCTTGAGAATTTTGAGAGCGTTGGGTTAGAGCTTAGTTTTCAAGGAAAGTGTGAGAAAAACGAAGGTTTGCTTCATTTGATTTCCAGATTCGGGCTGTAGAATATTACATTTTTAGATCAGTTCATTGCTCCACATTCGCACTTCAAATCAAACGTCATAATTCGTTCCTAGATTACCAATCCAATAATTATCCAAAATCTGCACTGTTTATTAACCAGTTTAGCTATGACGGTAGGTATCTCCATTTCATTTCTTTTCTCCAAGGCCAACAAATCATCACTATCTTACATGATCTTAAACAGCTTACATGATCCCAGAACAAAGTTCATTCAAGGTGAACCCTGATAATATCAACAGGTAAGGTTATGATTTCTTCCTTGATAAGGTGAAATAATTGATTTCATTTAAGGAAAGACACAGTGCAATAAAAAAATGGATCATTAAGCCTAATATTGTTATTATATAAAGCTTAAAATCCCTCCATCAATAATTCGCTTGAAGTAGCAGCTGTTAATTTTTCCACGCGCAAAATATTGATTATCGGCATTTGTTTAAATGTGAATATCTGTTACAAATAAGCGCGAGATAATGCAGATAAAAAAGCAGCACATTTCCAATGGTATGTAGAGTTAAAGTAAATGGCATTATATGGCCTTTCTTCCGCAGTAAAATTGTTTACTGAACTTACCAAGCTCTCAACTAGTATTTTATGACCTTACTTGAGCAAGAGTGTGAGAATGTGTGGACGACACGCACGCGAAATCTTGCCTGTAGACACATGTGCAAAGACATGAGCGGACTACAGATAGGTAGTTGTCCAGCGGTGAGTCATGGAAACTAACTATATAAATCAAACAGGGTACACTACATCTGTGCGTCAGAATAAACTAACCGCACATGTGACAAGGCGTCTCTCTTCAAAGTAGGCGCCTTCGACATCCTGAAACTCGCTTCAGAACTATTTGGGTTAAACTACTGTAAAATTTCTCCAATAATGTTGAATTTAGCCTCAATAATAATAAAATATTGTTTTATTCAAGTGTACAAATTCAGGAAATAAATTGGTAGGGAAACAGTATATCCGATCAACAAGGACTTTCAATGCCCAATTTCTCGTTGCTCTAAGTCGCATAATAGGTAAAGACAGCTGAAGCACCACATATCAGAATGGCATCCTCAGCACTGACATCAATATGAATGAGGTCCTTCTAAAGATCTTTTGAAAAAGGGGTGGTATATATTCTTATGAGCTAGAAAAAGAGGAAGTAAAATCCTCGAGTCCAGTGGACTGAATATTCCCAGATCATTTTGTCTCAGTTATAGTTACACATCCGTTTTGCCGGGTAGAATAATGTATACTATCCTTATTAATAAGATGACCAAGCAACTTTATGGCAATTAGCTCTGCTTACCTCTCATCGACTCATAAACATTGTAAAGTGCTTGTGCTTCATAAACATTTCTAGAAACTAAATCCAATCTATTTTTCATCTATTTAAGATACCTAGAGAGAGCGCTCTAGTCAAAATAATTTCACAGGCCACCCTTTGTAGATTGTAATGACATTAGGCAGAACAGATTATCAAACATAAACATACAGATTATAAAACATAAACATATGACTTCAAAACACCTTTGTATTTAATATACCCCGAACAGCAGTCTCAAATACAGTTTAGTTAATTAAGTAATAAATTTTATAAACTAATGAAGCTATTTTAATAACAACGAAATTCCACTAAAAAATTCTGTGAGAAAGACATAGAAATAAATACCACCCTCGAAGACATGCATTCGCTCAAAGTTTACGACAAAAAATATGTTTCAGTACTGAAAATAAATCAAATGTTTCCGATTTTGGGTACCAGTGGAAATGTTTATTGCAAATGTAATTGATAGGATCTCTAATTTCAAAGGCGTCATGTGAAAACAATAAGGCAAGATGATCAAGGGCAAAGAATGTATTTATTGCCAAATCTTGGTAGTCTTAACTCGAATTTTGTCAACTTACTTTTTTTGCAGATCCTTCAATTCTCTATTGACTGAAGAATTATATGCCTCATTTGTTCAAATTCACCCATCGCTTATAATGAATAGTGGTGTTTTTAATTTAGTACTTATGAAAACGCAGAGAAATTCAAAATATCGACAAGGAGAAAAGAGAATCTTTAAAACAACGGTTATGCGACATATTTGTTTTCGAAATACCCGCAATTAAATAGGCTCATTGATTGCTTTCATTTTTTCAGTTACTTTTAATTAAGTCTTTTTTGCTTCTGTTCAATCGAATTTCAGTAGTTTTCACTGCAGAATCACAGTTCTATCGAATGAATTAGCCTGTTCCTTTATATTATTAACCGGCGTTTAATCCTTCTATCCAACTAGCCTTAATCCTACATAAGGTACAAAGGTACAAACAAAATATAGCAATTGATTATGAATGAACAATCACCGATTTATTATATTAACAATCTTTGACTTCCTGAAAGTAACTTTTCATTCATCATAATAGTTGTCCTCCTTAATTTGACTACAATAGTTTTCCAAAAAATTAATCGAAAACCAGACTTGTTTTGATTAATCTTAGATCCATGGGATATTTTCCCACCAGTTAGCTCCTTGAATATTTCTTTTTCTAGGTTCCTGTGTTTGTATATGAAGTATGTACAGTTCGCATTGATTAATGGCAATATGTACCAAAATATTATCCACCATTTTATTCTATTTTATGGCGAAGATACTGTGGCTTAGGTGTGTGAATTTTTAACCATGTGCCTATGCTGAACAGAAAAAGTATCTTGACTTTTCTTCTGAATCGAAAAGAAATGATTTGACAAATCAAAATTAAATTATCAATTAGTTTAATGGAATGTAAGTTGTAAAACTATATCGTGTAACAGACTGGAAGCATAAGCGATCACTGCATAACCAATACACAAAGAGTGAAATAAAGATCTGTAATAACTAATAACTTCTTATTTGGTCATCTTCAAGCATGATTCAGCTGCCTTTTTCAAAATACCACCATTTTTATCTCGTTGTTGAAGACAGTTTTGATAAATTGCCTTTTAGAATATGATTCATTTCGCTGCTCCATAAGTAAACTCATTTCACATTGTAGCGGCAGATGGCTAAGAGTAAATGAAAGAAAAAGAACACCAAGGATTGCATTGATCAGGTTGTATTGAACGAAGCTCAGTACAGAGTCTCAAGGGAAAATAGGGAATTGGAGGAGAAAGGATTGAGCAACGGGAAACGAGTTTGACGAGCTAGGGTCCCCTGTGTGTGAGTGTGTGTGTGTGTGTGTGTCAGTGTGTCTAATGGAGGGCTATTTATAATCGACACTTTGGGTGAAGACACGCATAAGGATATAATCGTATGCGTGCTTTAATTGGTCGGGACGATTCTGGGAAAAGGAAGGGCCAGTGCAGACAGGACTGGCTAATAGCAGGGCCGACCATGCGGTGTCTGCTACTATCGTCCGAGGTATGCTTACTTTTTCCGATCGATGAGAAATAGGCCAGCTGAGGACACACGATGTTTGTCTATGGAGTGCTTGGGTCACAGGAAAGGTTAAAATTTTATAGACATTGCTATAAAGACAAGATAATCAAATTTGGTGATGATTAGAGAGTATGTAAGATAAATATTTCGGAGAAGAATGGATTCATCCTTCAACGTCTTTCATTCATGATTCTTGTGCTGTGAATGAATCTCTCTGAAAATTTTAAAGGAAGGTGGGTAGAATATTAGAATATGTTTACCTGATATCCGCTTTCATTGTAACAAACACATTAAATAAGTTTAGACTAGATCGTGATCTGCTATACTAGACAACTTAAAGCGTTAGGGAGTTAATAAATGATCAGCTTCAAAGAAATGTACAATAATTAGATAAATTGCGAAAAATTCCATATTTTATCTAATGAGTTTTGTGTGGAAATTCGATACACCAAGATTCTGCATTTTAACTTATTCGGCAAAATTTATCATGAAACATTCTTCACATTTCCGATACTGGAGGTGATACAAAAAAATTAGTGTCCAAATTAAGTTGTTGAGTTCTATTAGCATTCTTATCCACCAGAAAGAGCTTTGCTTCTTCATAATCCGTTAAGGTCTTTTTCTAGCATTTTAATACCCTTCTATCCTTATCATAAAAGCGTTTGTTTTCTATTCTGATTGAAGTGGGAAATAAACATTTTCGAAGTACTGAAGTGGATACGTGAAAATCTTTGAACAAAAATTGTTTTTGAGCACTAAGATAGAAAGTTAATTTATTACAAGATCTTATCAAGAAAATTAATTGGACAAAAGAATACATAGCTTTAAAATTCTAGTACACTCAGAAGTCTGCGAGACTATATGATTACCTTGCATTTTGACGTTCTCAATTTTACATTTGATTTTTTCATTCTGAAGCCCATTTTCGTAAAAACATTTCTCGGAACGCCTATTTTTCCTCATGCTGTATTCCTTAGATCTGTCTTGATTTCGACAGAGTCATAAGAAATCTTACATCTGTCTGCAAGCTCACCTTCTTTTGTACAGGCTTATTTTATTTGGCAAGATTTTCTTTACAGAGTTCACTGGCGTTCGAGTAGTGGTACTAAATTTCTCAATTACTCGTGTTCTTACCAGGGAATGAAGTCTCCTCATTACTATATTACTGGGTAACCAGGAAACCGAGCCCATAGCGCACAGTTGGGTATAATCAAGTACCTTCTTAATAAAGAAATCAAGATAAGCTTCGAGATGCAAGTCTTCTTCCTTCTGAATCTGATCTATCATAGCCTTGTACACAATCTGTATTATACTAGTGGTTATATCGATGACGGCGTAGCTCTATTATGTAGTCTTTCCTCGAATGTACTTCATTTTTGGGTATTATTGCTAGGGCAAACAATTTACGTAGTTCCTTTCCTTTAAGGAAAATTAAATTTAAAAAGTTACGTGATCGCACTCAGTTGACGAGACTTGAAATGTGCTTAAATAGGGGATAGTGTATTAACTATTACGTGAATCAGGTCAGGGGAAACGCAATGTTAGAAGGAGAAGCTGCAGATTATGGGATCGTAGCTACTGCAATTCGAAATTTCAACTTACTTCCAATATTAGGCTAATTCGAGATTAGTTTGGAAACTGTGATTATGAAAATACTCGTAAGCGTTAATTTTCATTTCTGAAAATTTCTGAATTTCTGAAAAAAGATATCCGGTGTAGATTTTGCCCCAATCGACCTTAACGGTCATTAAAAATTCAAGACTAAAAAGGTCTTAAGGACATGAGACATCCAAACTTAATCTTTATCTTTACTTTTCAATTTTGCTTTCAATTTTCAATACTAGACAACAGGTACCCACAAGAGAGGAAAACTAATCAGTTAACAAAATCAAATTTTAAAAATCCTAAATGGGACTTTAGAGTCAGAATTTGCCAGGCATTAAATTTCTTATAAGCCCAATTTTTATACGCTACTTTTCTTAATAATAAATGGCATGTATTAAGAGCATTTGGCTTTATATTTTGCAGGAAATACAATCTTAAATTCTCACTTTCTTTATTCAGTAATGCGTATAAGAATTATATCTTAGTTTACTTCGACATTGTAATCATTTAGAATTGAATAAAACAAATTTAATTTCTACTTGCACTTGCGGATTGTTAATCAATTTAATTACCTTGAGACTGCATTAAAAAAGAACTAATCACTCTGCATAACTTTGAGGTAAATGACTAAATTTCCACTTTATATCCAAGGTCATTTGACTGTCAAAGCGCCTTTACATAAGGAACAAGGAAATATTACAAAGTATACATCAAAGGGCACAGATCTAAGACTTTCTCAAATATAAAAATTAAATAAGTTAAGCATTTTGTTAAACTATGTGCATGTTTTTAGAATAAAAATTTTGTAAGAAATTGTAAGAGTTCTGTATATTTAAACCGTTTGCCTGCAATTAATATCAAGAGAAATTTAAGCGGTACAATTATTCCCAATATTGTATCGGTTGGATCTAACATGAAACGGGACTAAAATAACTAGGTTTTGCTAGTGCTGATATTTGAGAGGCATAGTCCTTTCTGAAGAGGATTTGTGAATGCGCAATTAGAGTGGTTGAACAAGTAGCCAGTACTTCTTGACTTACCTCCAGCCACTTAATGTCTCCCCCTATATAGAGAACAAAAAGTACATTTTCTTTCATTCTTACTCAATGCATGAATTTTGGGGAGAAGTAACGACTTCGGCCTAGAATGGCGTCTCAACAGTCACTACAATGTCAAAAGCGATTTTAGGAGTGAGTGATTCGTACTTAAGAATTAATTAGCATTCGTTCTTATGAAAGACAGAATTTTCAATAGACCAGTTTTCCGATGTAGAGATGGGGGAGAAGTTTCAGCTATGCAATGACCATCACATGGTAGGAAAGTCAGTGAAATATGAATGAATTAGAATTCACAGCATGAGATAACTGTTGAGTCTACTGATTTTTAAAGCTGCTTCCATGAATGGCATGCAATTATTTACATGTGAATGTTGACAATGCAATTGATAATTTTAAATGCAAGCGTGTGCTTCAAGTATATCTAAACACAGGACAATTGTAAAGCACACGAAACCTCCAGCCTTTTAACTGTTCAAGAACGCGTCAGGTATCGACACAATGGGAATCTTGAGAAATAGGTGTTCAGACGCACAGATGATGGATTATTACGGGAGTTCATGTTCAGAGAAGTGCAAAGACTGATAAGAACTGCGAAGCAAAACTCGAAGCCATATGTTTTAGGATGGATCACTGAGAGATCGGCGAAAATGCAGGTCAGTGCTTGGGAATAATTTAAATTTCAAGTAGAGCCTTGTGGAATGCGCGATCTTTTCATTTTCGTTTCTTATAAAAATACACGTATTTCTAGAGACATTTGAAATATTTAAAGGCTACCCGACTGGATTGGGACAAAAGAATTTACGGGAAAGACGTGTTCATTTGTCAAAGTCTTTCCCAATCTTAGATGCTGGTTAGATGAGAAGATACAAATGAAGTTGCAGCTATTTTAGTGACTCATGCGGATCCATGTTTAACGCGGTTGGTGTCAAACTTACATAGGAGAGAGAGGAGGAAACTAACGGTAATCTCTTTACTTGAAATGAGTCAACATTCCATATTTTTCGTTTATTTTGAATCTGGATAGCTCGAGTTTACTTCACAATATTTGCAATTTTGAAATATTGCTCACGTGTATGCAGTGCAATTAACGTCTACATTTGTGGTGCAGGCGGGAAAATGGATTAACTTCAAAATATCCATTTTAAAGGTGGTATCTGAATTCATCCTAGCTTTCATCCTTGTGGTAAGGTTAAATTATCACTTTGGAGGCCATTGTCAACACGTTCATCTGCACTCATTCCCCATTTAATGCTTAATATACTGAGCTTTCTTGCTTCCATATTAAGCATTAGACACACTATTAGTTCCCATAAGTATGCATATTATAATAACATTGTTAAAGAATTATCGAGTCTGTGTTTAAATATATTTTAAATGTACTGTTTTTTCATATGTGCCTCACATTAGTTCCCTAATATTTATTAAAAAAAGAGCTAGGTCTAACTGGATTAATGATAATTCAACAAAATTACATTATCATGTTTTCACTGATGAGAAATAATTGATGCTGACAACATATAGGCCTACACATTTCAAGTAAAAGCAATATTAGAAGACATAAAATCTTGTTGGCGTTTTAACCTTTTTAAATGCCTATTTCGCTTCTGCATAAAGCCACAACAATCACATTTTTAATCATATGTTTAGATATCAACCAGTTGGCACCGTTTTACCAGCTTGTTGAGTGTTTCTGATGGTAGAATTAAATTTAACTTGGGATTCACTCGCCAATAACCTGATTCCTTACCCTAAATACCCACGTCTAGTCATCGAAATCAAGTAATTTTATAGGTGATGGGGTGACTGGGAAACCGGAGTACTGAAAGCTAAGGAAATGTTGATGATTTTGACCTACGTGATTGCTATGACCTAAGTTTCTGTAGCCGTGACGCTCTTAAAAGTATGTAAAATGACAGCATTTGTAAGCGAGTGGTTTCGATCAATAAAAACTTTAGAACTTACCACATAATAGTAATTAAAATGACTATAGTTTCTCAGAGTTAGTCCAGAATAAATTGTTGATTTACATCCTTAATACATTTTTACTGGTATTATTTAAAATAGTGTTCTGTTAATTCAGGGGAATGATCGACAGCACTCGATAATTATAGTCCTTGTAAGAGAACGCCTAGATATCAAGATTGGCAAACAATGTCCTTAAATGGCTTTGTAAAACACTAGTTTTAGTCAGTTTAAACAACCACCAATAGGAATCCGGATTTTCAGCAGTTTTACTGACTTATTTAAATGGTATTACTTCCTAAAAATACATATATTTGAATATTAGCCATTTGAATATTTCGGATTTTTAACTTGCTCATTCTACTATGGCATTTAGTATTAAATGCGTTCTTTAGATAGTCTCTTAGTCTCTTTAACTTACCATGGTTTAATTTCGTACTTTTATCTGAACTTCGGCCTCAACTAATTTAGGTGGATCTTCGAACTAGATTTATTATGCATTTGTGCAATTTCAGTGGTTGGAATTACTAATCATATGAGTTAATTCCACTGAGGAAATTTGATTGAATTTCTTCTATCTGCCCTAAATCAGTTTGGAAAATGTAATATTTTTTGAACCACGTACAAAATCCCAGAAAACCCTGGAAAGAACATATCTAGTCCGGATCACATAATATTACACTGCATAAAAATCGAATGATTAGACACAGCTGACGACGGGGGAAAGTCAGTATACTCAAGTCAGTGTCTCAAAGGAGGTACGATATTGAGAGCATGAACATCACAATAATCTTTAAAATCTGTTAAGAGGTCATAACCAGCTCAGTATTAAAATGAAAAGTGCATCGTATTTATCTTGTGCCTATTCATTCACACTACTAATTGACAAGAATAATTTAATCAATTTTCCCGATTTGTATCAAAATTCCTGCAGTTAATGATAAATATATACATTTGAGATTTAAAACCGCCTGGTAGCCGAGGCTAAAGGAATTGTTATTCTGCAAATGCTAAGAAGATGAATTTGCATTCATTAACTTTGCTAATGCGAATTATAAAAATTCTTACAGCACTGGTAATTAATTAATCTGGGCGGACAGGTTTAATCAAAGAGGGAGAGAATAAAGACCAATTTTAACTTATTAAGGGATTTTTAAGTGGTAAACAAATCATTATATATCTTTATTAAATAGTTGTTCAATTTGAGTGAGTGCAACTTCTTGGCTATCTCGTCTATGCCTTGACAAGCTATTGAATATCATGTTAGATCATTTTGTTTTCCCAACCATTTGAAGAAAAAAGGATGCATTGAAGTAGCAAGACCAGCCATCATGATTAAAAACTTATCAATAAGCACTGGACATCATAGAAAAGCATTTGCTGTAATTCAAGGACCGATTCATGAAATTTAAATTATGGGAACGTGAGCTAACCATAAAGTAAATTTCGTACAATCCAAATCTGAAAATCAAATGAGGTAGGACCCTCTGATATCTTAAATTTATTTTAAATATCTTTTAGATCCCATCCCCTCTTTAAACTTTCGTTTAATCGATTACCCTTGGTTCTCACAATTAAAAGAGTAAACTTTTTTAATAGTTATGTTTATTATTGTTATTTACTATGTAATGCCATTTACATTATTATTAATATATCTTAATATTTATTTACAGTTCACGATTTTTTATTTTAGGGTGTGGTTTATTTTGCCTTTATCCAATTATTTCTAACCCACTCTTTGCCACTCTGGAAGCTTATTTCAAATAACTTCCTTTCGAATCTAAGTTGATTTAAAAATGGAGAAATTTGGATTGAGGAAAAGGGACTTATCAAGTGTATTTCACCTGAAATATCCCTGGGTTGTTCCTTATTACAGGCAGCCAGTGACCACCAGTGCCTCTCAAATAATTTTCCCTCAGCGATCGTGTAGAGCCATATCAATTTATGTGCTTCATTCTGCTTTTTCTAATTCAAAACAAAAAAATTATAATTGCCACTGGTCATGTACAATATTAGATGTATACGTTTGAATGAAACAATGTGATTCAATCTGAATTTTTAGATAACTTTTTGATATTTTGCATTTGAATAAGCTAATATTCTTGTTATTCAAAGACTGCATTAGAAACGCAACTTTTAGAGTCAGTTTTAAAGTTGTTTTAATACAAAGTGTATAAAAATGTCGGTTTAAAGGTGCGGTTTTCACAAACACTATCATCTTAATTGTTGTTACCTTAACAATTGCTACTTTAAACAGTTTTAACAAGCACTTCTGATGAGTAACTTATTATAATGCGTCATCAGTGATCTTAGCATACGAAACCTGATATCAACTGATTCAAGTTAAATAAATAGATCAAGTTAATAGGAGGTAGGCTGGTATACCCAATCCGTGGTTAGAAACCGAAGAAATCAGCGACAAATTAACGAAATCTAAAAAATTTTTTTGTATAGGGCTGCTTTACGAGATTGCATATTACCAAAAATAACTTTCCTTAAAAAGTGAAAGTGCAGCATAATTTCTTTCTAATTTTCTTTCTAAATCTTTCTAACTTGTTAATTGTCATTCTGAATTGTTCCTTGTAAATTGCGAGAAAACCAGATTTCAGCCAAGGCGTTTTTTTATGCTTAACAGTTTGGAAACCGAATTTTTTAAAAATTTCACGTCAACAATGAAATCTTTCGAAACAAATCATAGAACATATTTTACAAGTTCAAACGATCTCGCCAAAATAGCGATCATAAAATGTTTTGTGAATTGTCATTAGCAGTTCTTAAAGGACGCAACTTCAGTCGTTAGTCGTTTATGTTATGGTGTAAACACAGATGACATCTTTACTACAGTTCTGTACCCCGGGTAGTAAAGATGAAAAAAGCTGACGGTTTTCCAACTTGTAAATAAAGATCCATTCTAATAACACCATAGTCTACATTTGTGTGCGTTTAGATTCTCTAGTGAGAAGAGTTCATTATTGATTTCAAATGCAAAAATAGCGTACAATTAGCAGTAAGTAAAGCCTGCAAATACAAGGCACGATGGCTATTGGGGTCTTGCGTTTACACCAACAGATAGGCTACCCAATCATTTATCACTTGGCTTACACTTCAGTTACTGCCTGAATTCTGGTTGGTTGGCAATCAGATTAAATCATGTATGAGGATGCATTAACTCCAGGGGTCCCATTTTATCTGCGAATTAGGCTTAAGTGAACGTCGAAGAGACATAATCGTTCCTCAGCTAGTTCCTAAATCTAGAAATAAAATGTACTGATTCTTCTTTTCAGTTTAATTCACTGTGCAACCTTTTCTTATTTAATGCTTTTGGATATTTCATGAAACCCGTTAATAAAAAGATTTCAAGCTCAAGCTTCTTGTTGAAAAGATACTACACGAAAATAGGTCGAGGTAGGTAGTAATGAGTTGAATGAAGGCTAATATGAATCGTCAATCCGAGAATGGTTTAGTGGATGAATACACAACGTAAGGTTAATACGAGAAATGAAATTGCTTGAGAAATGAAATACGGTATACCGCAAATTAAAGGTCTATGAAATATTATTTTGAATTATTGAAATCGGGAAAGAGATGAATATACAATTTTCAGTTGGAAAGATGTTCTAGCGTTGAAAGTAGTAGTCCAGAAAAGTCAAAGTCCGATATCATGGTCATAAAATTCTATAGAGTAAATAAATAATCCTTCTGAAAATATTTCAGTAACATATGCCTAATATCTTAAAATAGCATGATCCCCTATGGTGAGCTATTTAATTGCCTTATACCTGGATTCTATAAATTTATTAAAATATGACAATTCAATTTATTAAATAATTTTTATCATTTTTCACTAATTGCACATCTGAATATTTTGAATGAATCTATTTTACAAGATATTAGGTTAATAATCGAACACAGCAATTAATGAATATAATAATATTACAGAATTCAGATCCGGTTATAAAGCTGCTTTTATTACATTATTTTTCATCTTCAATTTTGAAATTTAAAGGAGAATCAGACTGACCGGAATATTTGAAATTCAATCTCCTTTACTTCAGTTCATGCTTTATCAACTGATGCTCCTATGACGAGGGTTGCAGTTCTACGAAGGGCTTAATAAAATGGACATGAATTGCGGGCGAACTACATAGATCATTCTTGGTTTGGATTTCCATGAAATTAAAGCAAAGAAATAAGTCTACTCGTTTAGAGACACAGATCGGACTGTAATATTTCATTACTATGATAATAGTTACAAAGCTTCGTATATTTGCCAATCAAGTAACTCCATAGTCATGTTATTGAGTTATGAGTCAGATCTGAATTTTGACCAACTACCACCTGCCAAAGCTAAATTCTAGAACTCCTAAAATACATGTTTAAAAATTGTAAACATAGATAATAATAATAAATCATCTAAGGATTTCATTGAATGCTGACAACATGGTACAACACCTACATGTGAAAGAATGGATACAACAAATAATCTAAAACTTCACAAAATAATATTTTTCCCAAACAAAATGTATACGTACTAAATGACCGAAGTCAGACCTATCAAAATACTCAAAATGAAAGAAGTAGCAGAGTAGACTAGAATCTTTATGAGAGTCATATACTGAAACATTCTTACCAATCATATCTTCAAATATCTGAAGAGGTAATTTGATAATCAATACCTATAAATCAAATTGTATTTAATAGTCGAAGTAGTAATGGAGAACTACTAACTGCTACTCAAACGTCATTAACCAAAAGGTCTTCTCTTCGGATACAAACCTGTAAAGAAAAACTTGGCAATGCAACCATTAGTCATTTAAATATCACACATTCAAGTTGCCTTATGAATTGAATATAGAGGTTTTCATGCACAAGACCCACAGAATAAAAAACTGCTACACAAAGTGAGATGGGAATATCAAAGTTCGCAAAGCTGCTCATATATTAAAACGTCAATTTATTAAAATAGATAGTATATTGTGCACTAGTCGGGATAGCGGATGCGTAAGTAAGCAGAGGAGAAGCGGTTTTAGGAGAGGATAGAGAGATTTAATTCATGGGATTTGATTCTACTAAGCATTTATTGAGTCAGACTTAAGTTACATAAGCCTGACACATATTGGTCAAGCCCAGGAGCTTATCTTAGGTCGACAATACAGCTTTATGGGATTTTGAGAGGTAGGGCTTTATGGAAAGATGAAAATTATGAATTTATTAAAGGTTTGCAGTAGCTTGGATTAGGGGTTTCGGCCTTATTAGGCTTATTTGACTAGATGGGAGTAAAAAGGGTGAAAGGGTATCTGGCATCTCAACCACTGCGATAATGATCTCTTCTGTAGGTGATAGACATATATTAGGGTGCAAAGTCATTTGTAAGCAGCTTTAAGAGTTGATTTTTGGCTTTTGAGATGTTATGGGTTACAGCCCCAGCGGCTGTCCCATCTGCATTAAGTTGCGACTCTAGAAATGTAACAGAGTTTACTTTATGACTCCTGCTGTTTCAAAAGGTAGCCATTCTGTATTTGTATCATCTCCAGCATACGACCACTCAGTTTTATCGATAGCCACCTGCAAATCATACATAGCTAGAACTCGTAAGAGGTTTTTTCCAAAAACCATTTTGCAGCTCTAAAACTTCTCTTGCACAGGTCATCGGTATCACCGATATGTCCAAGAGTCTAAATCTTTTCCGTATCTGACTCCTTCAGCTCCATTTTGAGACTAATTTAGTGTAGACCTCTGACGAAATAATGCGGCAGATAAGATCGAGGAATCTTGTCGGAATCCTCGCTGCATTAAAGGATATTCGTTGAGTCTCGAAGCCTGTCCGTATGCTTTGAGAGTAAACTCCTGACACAGTGCACAACGTTTCAGGAGCACTTCAAGTAAATCAAAAGATGTACTATTACCCATACAGGAAGGCTGCCAAGTGCCCTTTTAAAGTTCATGAAAATAAAAATAACAGGACATTTTATTAAAAGCATTTTGGATGAGCGTTCGAATGCCAAAAATACTTGATCGATTGATGCTCCTTTTCGAAGGTCATATCAAGCTTGTCCTCTAGATGTGATTTCAATTCGCTTTAGACTGCCGGTGCATTAGCTTTCCGATTGCATCTTGAAAAAATTTCCTTCTACAACTTCTTGTATCATTCATTTTGCCTTTTTTAATTTTATATGACCACTTCCCCATCGATCCATTCGTACGGGATCGAGTGAACACGTTGCCAACAGTCGCCCAAGACATTAGGCGAATAAGTTTTTTACTTTCTCTTTCATCACTGTGTGAACTTAGAGCTTATTCAATTAGAACCTGAAGCATTATGTTTCGCTAGTAATAACTATCCCAAGTTCAGATCCGACCCATGACAGAGAACTGCTGTGTCCGTTAAAGGGTAGGAAGTTTTAAGTGTTACATTATAACGCTGCACAAAAAGAGGAAGAACTCAAAATTTACCTTAGAGATTTGAATGCTTGGCGTGAATTCTTTCTCATGAAAGCCTGGAAACTTCCAATTTTTCTTCAATTTAATTCCTTTTGACTTATCTTAAAAGGCTCGTCAATCGATTTCGCTGTCATTCATTAGACTGGAACTCTTCCGGAAAATATATATATAGGGGTAGCTCTTTCAATTCTGAGATTTGAAACGAAGTGTTCCATCTTCAATCACGTTTTTATTAGTTCTGATCGACTGCATATAGTTAGCTGATGAATGTTCAAGTATCTGATTTGTGGAACATTTGTAGCAATCAATGTGCTTTCCAACTCCTCAAATTAATTAACAAGGCTTCAGATCACGACTGAGTCTGAAGATTTTTCTCTTTCTTGGCTCTTAAAGTCATATTACACAGGTTAACAGACAGTGATCGGATACTGTTAGACCCATTCTGGAGGCCGGTACATCTGAGATTTTCAAAGTTCTAAAGTAAGGTGCAGGTGTAGGGTTCATCACTGCTCCTTTGCTAGGTGGTTGTTACCATGCCAGTCTTTGAGCATTCTTTGTAAGAAAGAATTTGAAATCTTCAAGTTCTGTTGCTGGCAGAAGCTCATGTATCATATTCAATTCTCAGATGCCTCTTCTGAGTAAATGAGGCAGCCTACGGGAGAGGGGAGGATGGAATGAAAGTCGAGCCAAAGCCTGATGTCAAGGTCTCCCTTAGAAAAGACCTCGGACCAAGCAAGATTATAATTTTTCGGCTCCTCGGTTATCAAAACAAGAAAATCGAAATTGCTAGAGATGAATTTTCTTTGTTTTCTACGTTTCAGACTAAATAGCTCGGAGACATCATCATTAGTTTCAGTTAAAGTAGCCACTGATTCCATGATCAACCAGATTTAGATGCTTCAATAGTTGATTTCGAAGTTGGGTTTACAGATGATTTTTATAGTCTTCTACGCTTTGGGGATCCAGTTTCTATTTCAAAAGCGGAATCTTTCTGAGAGGAAGTGTTGCCATTTACTTTCTCAACTTCCAGCGACTGATCATCATCTTTGCATTGACTGATTCAGATGACGTTTTGAGAACGCTTATCTCCAAAAATTGAATTTCTTCTACCGAAATTTAATATTCAGGTTCGCTAGACTCCATTTTGAGCAAGTTATAGGTGTAGTGTGTGTAAAGTACTATTAAGTAATGGACAGCGTGAAATTTTAACACTCTGCGCACTACTATTTGATTGATTAAGTGGACTTGTCCCAAGTGATTTTGTAAATTGACCTGATTTATAAACTGTAAGCCTCGCCTCATGCCAAGTTTGATTTCTTATGTCCTAGAAATGCAATGAGGATAAGCTAATTTCTGTTTATTCGTAGAAATACAAAATTTCGTTTTACTTTATGTTCATTAAAAGAATTTAACACCTTTTTAACAAAAATGAAACCAGTTCATATGTGAGTCAACATGAATATGTCAATATGTAAGTCGACTGACAGCACTTTGTTTGATTACATAAAATTGCTGTCATGAATTTCTAACTGTTATTTTAGACTACTTTAGAATGCAGAAGTCCTAAACTAACCTTTGTAGTCAGAAGATATAAATTGCCTACTATCCTCACCACGTCCAAAACGAACAAAAGGCCAAAACGCAAGGTCAATCATGGAACAGTAATGAACTTATGGAGACCTATGTTGAAGGTCTTCCTTAACATCGTCCGTTTTTATCCATATAAGAGAGTAAGTGGCTTGGGGGTCTTTAGTCGAGGTTTTGAGAGCAATCATCACCACTTTATCCTATTTCTATCTTCGTCAAACAACATGACAACAATGAGGCAGATTTATCTTGAGTAGGGTTTGTTGAGAAAAATGGGAAATCACGGAAAGACGGGGTAGATTTTGCACATTAGTTGGCTAAAAGAGTGGGTTTCTATAGCACATGAGATCAGATATGAGGGGATATGAAGATACGATGAGACAAATGAGAATAGTACTCCATGGAGCGTGACAACAAATGCACTAGTATCAAGATAGGGGATTAATCACTGTAATTGATAAGATTGGGAGGACAAACACCATGGTGTTGTATCGGATATAGTTGCTACCACTGAGAATGAACAGGGTAAGGACATAGAGTCTAGTATTGGGAACACTTTTCTTTCAATGAGGCCATGGTATGGCTGTTGACGTGCATGTCTGTCAGGTCCGAGTCCATGAGATCAATGTTCATCGGTGCACATCTAGTGATGTGAGCTGCCCTACCTCTATGGTTAATTCCAGCCAACAAGAGAGATGGTAGAATGTGAGTTTCTAGCAAGAGCTGTTTCAGGATACCTTCCCTCTCGTAATCGGTTTGGGAAGCTTTCTCTCAATTCGTCCTAATCCATCCAACCCCAGTTCAGTCAGTTAGACTCAGTCTTCTTCATTTGATCAGTAAATTAGTTTCCGCTCACTCTGCACTAACGCTTACTCTCTGCTTTTTCAATTACTCTTTATACTTCTTTCTCTTATAGAAGGTGCAAATAAATGATAGGTTAGTTATCTGGGAGGATACTGGAGTCTAGCTGAGCCATTACACATCCAGTGTGTCTCGATCCTCACCACACAACAAGATGGAGAAAAAAAAGACATTTGATTGGAGAGCTTTACTGAGGGCAAAGAAGAAACTTAGATGATTGTAGGTATGAATATCTTGGGTGTGGTGCGTACATACATGCTTGTGAATATAGTTAGAGCAAGGCGAGGAGAAGGTACTTAAAGGGAAAAATTAGATAGTGTGTGAATATAAAAACTTCGGCGTGGATGGCAGACAGAAGACCGATTCGTCATAATATCCCTCACACAGACATTAATACACCTGCGTGGATGGACAGTTTGATTAGTCTGTAGCAAAATGTAAATTATAAGGACTGGCCACAGTTTTAGAGCAGAAGACCAAGAGCTGATTCGACCAAAATATATTGAACGAACCACGACGGAGGGTTCAGGTGAGTAAGAAAGTGATGAGAGACAGAAGAAATGAGAGAGAAGCAAAAGAACCGGTAATTGATAAGTGTGCATATGCATGCATATGTAAAAGTCTTTATAGTCTCATATAGGAGGAACAGTATGAAAAGGTTGAATGGTTCCGGACATGGCCGTGGGGAAGCTGAATCCTTGCAACACTCATTCAGAGACTACTTAATTAGCTTATTTCGACGGTTAAAATAAACCATTTGAGGACACATGATGATTATCCACAGAGAGCATGAAGTTACAGTAGTATCAATCACTTCAAGCACTACTGTGTGGTCGAGATCATTTAATCTCAGTGATTTGTGACGACATACATGAAAATTTTGGAAATGCATAGACATTTATCTTTTAAGGTTTTTGCGATATGGTCTCCCAAACGCACTTTTGAGGAGTATGATAAAAATAATGGAAATAAGAAAAGTCTCCCCTATAAAGAGGGAACCGCCACATTTTCTTCCTTTTGTATTTCACGATGATTGCCTAATGCCCTGCAGGTGCGATTCAGTTATTGGTGTTCAACTTTGGGAAAGACTGTTCCTTTTAGTTTAATCTTTAAGAAGAATATTTTCAAGTCCAACTTGGTTGGATTCCTAAAACAATCCAAACAACGGAGTTGAGTACTGTTTAAATCCATCATTCTTGGAATATTCATTTTTCCGTACGAGAGAGACTCATGTAGCTCTGATCTTTGTTTAGGAAGGTTGGTCTGAATAAATCCTCATTAAGGCACATTATATAAATAGGCCAAGTAAATATGAATGGGCATAAAGTCTATAGGATGAAAATAGGGACCAAGAAGCGAAGATTACAAATAGAGAATGCATTCATTTGCCTCATGTCTACTCAGCTCCTCCATGAGAGATAGGGACCGATGAGTATAACCCTTGATCTAGCCAATGGTCACGCTGACCACCCAGTTCAGCTACCCCATTGGTCCACTCTCTGCTGGTATTCAACCCAATTTCGTCCAGCAGGGTTGCGAGTCTACTTCTAACACGCTTGGGACTTGAGTACTTGCGGGTAGTAATTGGAAATGGGGAGTCAAACTGATAAGGAGGACATATTCTAAACCAGGCAGAACTTTTATAAACCACGACAACTGCACATATTAGCATATTAACTTCGATTTCTATCTTTAAAGGCGCAAAATAACTGTGTATTATGTGCAAAAATTTGGTGCCAAATATCGGGATATAAACAATTGTATAGTCAGAATTACAAAACGTTAAATGGAAATTTTATACATAACCGATTGGGCAATAAAGTTGATGAGTAGATCTTGAGCAATTAATTTTCAGGAGAATCTGGTGGATGGTAATCAGACTGAAAATAACGCCGACTGGGATCTGAAACATGCAAAATAAAGAATATCGCTTTCATTGCTTGGCTTATCTACCTGCCCAAGGCTACAAAATGCTTCAAATAAATCGAGATGGCATAACCAATCAGGGAAATAAATCGGCCCGTCAAAAATATCTGAATATTGTGAATATAATCGCACTCTTGAATTAGAGAGTCAATTCGTGATGCATGAGCGTTAGGACATCACGAAGTAAACTGTACTCCTTACGATAGTATGTGCAGCTCAATCCTCCAATAATTCAAACAAATAAGCTCAGAGTAAGATCTTGATGTTCTGACTCCAATCCCTTTCCTCTCTCTTAAACCTTATTAGACTGGATTACTATTCTCCTTATTCAGACAGGTTCCACGATCAAAATTTGTAATATTTTTTATACTACCATGAGCAATAATAAGCCTTTCTACTTAAACAACATAAGTAGATAATCACTCAACCTACCAGAAACTGATAAATTACGAGAAGACTCTGCTACAGTCACGCTTGATGTTAACGTGGATTCATACAATCGGATACATTTCCCGAGTATCGGGTTCAAACAATCATCAATCAGATTCTCTGAAATGCTAAAATCAAAATCCGATAAATTTAAATGATTCAAACTCCTCTCTTTAATTCGATATTTTTCTAATTTAATTCCATTCTCGTTTCAAATTTGGTTGAGCTAAATCAAAGGCTTCAATAAGAACAGTCAATCATAAATGTAAAACCTAATCAACTTAATTTAGATAAACGACATCAAAAGTGTTGAGTTTATAATAGACGTCCCTATTCTCTGTTACGCTTTCTTCATTGCAGCTAAACATATATTTTAATAACAATGATTCCCCAGCCTTTTTAGGAAAGCACTTTCCAACGCTCATCTTGAATTGAGAATGGCATCACAGACCCTCCCAGTTTAGAGACTCAAGTTCTGCCGCATTCTTAATTAGCCATACTTAACTGGTGTGGGTTCCTAGAGTAATCATCTTGTAAAAAATAGTAGGAGTTCTGTATATTTAAACCGTTTGCCTGCAATTAATATCAAGAGAAATTTAAGCGGTACAATTATTCCCAATATTGTATCGGTTGGATCTAACATGAAACGGGACTAAAATAACTAGGTTTTGCTAGTGCTGATATTTGAGAGGCATAGTCCTTTCTGAAGAGGATTTGTGAATGCGCAATTAGAGTGGTTGAACAAGTAGCCAGTACTTCTTGACTTACCTCCAGCCACTTAATGTCTCCCCCTATATAGAGAACAAAAAGTACATTTTCTTTCATTCTTACTCAATGCATGAATTTTGGGGAGAAGTAACGACTTCGGCCTAGAATGGCGTCTCAACAGTCACTACAATGTCAAAAGCGATTTTAGGAGTGAGTGATTCGTACTTAAGAATTAATTAGCATTCGTTCTTATGAAAGACAGAATTTTCAATAGACCAGTTTTCCGATGTAGAGATGGGGGAGAAGTTTCAGCTATGCAATGACCATCACATGGTAGGAAAGTCAGTGAAATATGAATGAATTAGAATTCACAGCATGAGATAACTGTTGAGTCTACTGATTTTTAAAGCTGCTTCCATGAATGGCATGCAATTATTTACATGTGAATGTTGACAATGCAATTGATAATTTTAAATGCAAGCGTGTGCTTCAAGTATATCTAAACACAGGACAAACGTAAGACGGTGTGATGTAGATGAACATTCTTAAGATGTAGTCGGTTTCAATAAAGGTGATCTTCCAATTCTACCTGATGTTGAGGTTTGCAACAGGTCCCAATCGCAAGACAACTTCGAAGGTGTTTTAATATCTGGTACAGTCTGCACCATTAAACAACAACAACAACAACACTAAATAAAACAAGCGAGAATTGGGTGATGAAAGGAAGTGAATCTTAAAAGTTAACTGCTGCAAATCTCCCGATTAGTAGATGCTGAAAGTACGTAAGTGCCTGGCAGTGATTTCAACTGGATCAAATTCGTCACTGTCCCGCATATTTTGCAACTTGAAATAGTTGAGCTCGTGAGTATATTTCGAGCGCACTAGACTATTGATCTAATTTGAAACCAGTTGAAACGAAATAGGCAGCGACTTTGAAGTAATATTAGGCAACGATTTGCCTGTTTGTTTTCATGTCCTTTCAGGTTGGACACTCGCGGTTCAAGGGCCCGCACAAAATTTGAATCCTCAATAAGACTTCTGAACCCTGAAACAGGAATCTGAGTTGAATCTCACCGCGGGAGGTAGGTGGTAGGCGACCGAATTGATCCTCTTTGAGCGCACCAAATTGGAAACTAGTGCAATTTTGGTTACCGATTCACCGATGTCTACATATTGGTGAATATGTTCATCTCCAGGCATGGCCGTGTCGAAGCATCTACGGCGTCTGTTGAAGGAAAAAGTATTATCAACGATAACCGAACCGAATTGCCTTTTTCGACTTTTCTTAAAAATTATTTATGGAAACCATAGGCTGAAGTATGCTCTATCGAGTTCCTGGTAGCCTCTTTCCAATTTCCGAAGTGGCAAGTAAAACGGAGTTTCATTCGGGAAGTCTTCCTTTCAGAACTAAAACCGGCTTTAATGAGTTTGAATGTTATAAAAGCGTTCTACAATCTGGTGTTCAACAACCTCCATTACATTTGTTGGAAATCTTTGACTTCATCTTTCCAATAGCATCAGAAGTTAGCCAACAGGCGTCTGCCAATTCGCATTGGCTTAACACCTCTTAGTGATAGTGTGGTAGCCCTATTTTAATTCTCTCGGACTGTGCCGAGAAACATATTGTGGCACCAATACGACGATGTTATCTTAAATGACTCGAGCACTTCTGTAAATGCAAAGCATTGATGAAATGGATTGCATTAAGTAAAATAAAAGCCTAAATGATGCAAGTAGAGTAAAATTGCATTTGATGGAGGTGAGAGCCATTCGATATGCTATTAAAGGACCCATTCTTGCATTCGAACACGCTGTAATGCAACAGTTTCATAATTTTACTTTTTCTATGTTGTTGGCGTCCTTACAACTTACCAATTCATTTCCAGAAAAAATAACCAGTTTATCTTGAGCAACACAATGTGTCTACTTTTCGGGATGAAGTTCCGCCTGCGAACCGGATCGATTTTGCTATGTCGGTTTCAATTTTCAATTGTAGTTCTCGATTTGGAAGTTTATTTGTCTTAACTTTCCAATGACTTTCAGCTTGTAGCAGCTTAAAATGCCTTCTATGGCTGTAGAGTTAAGCAAAATCTTAAAGCTTTTGTAAAGTCTCAACTGATTAAGCGAGATGTTTTTAAAGCTTACTTAAGAAAAATACCTATGATAACCAATTTAATCATTGGCAATAAAATTAAAATTAGTTAGATTTGTTTTAATTAAACTTATTGTAATAAGAGGAGAGTGAGAACAATGTGTCTTTAAAATAAGAAGACACTTTGAAGGGACGGAATTTGCAAATTAAGTGAAACCACTATTAGGAATATGGGCAGTTATAAGAGCGACGCATATGCGTATTATTGACCTACAATAAGAGTTCGCAATCGGTGATGAATTAAAAGAATTGATGGAGTAAAATCTTTCTGTAAGTCATTTAATTAGATGTGGAAGCAGCTCAAAAATTACCACTTTATTGAATCGTTGGAACTTAGCCAATTATGATAAATTCACAATGAGTATTTGTTATTTATCGTGTATTCTCTAAAGAAGTGGAAGTGAATTAACAAATAGTTTAGAATGTAAAATAAAATAGATATAAGAAATGATGCGAGCATTGGCGGCGGAGTGATCACCGTGCTCATCTGCAAAATCAGAGGTCCAATGACCATCGGTGTGCACCCAGCGAGCGAATTGGTCAACTGCACTGGTTATGTTTGGCTGATGAAGGAACTGGCAAAGTTCGAGTTTCCCATGAGGGAGCCTCAATGATGCCACCCCCTAACCCAATATGAGAGTTGAAATTATTATTGTATGGTAAGTATAATTGTTCAAGAAAATTAAAAATTTAATTAAACCATTTTAGAGGCCACTTTTCTTGTTTCTATTTTTCGATCAATAAATGCACAATTTGAAAACGAAAACATTGAGTTTTAGAGTTTTGTAAATCTCTTATTGCGAGAAATTTTCAATAAACAGAAGTGCTTAAAACTGGGACTTTGATACGCCGCTGCGAAGACTCCTCTTGAGAAGAGGGTAGGTAAGGGAAGGCTTCTATGATCGAAACATACTGATGTTAATCTTACATCACAAACTGACCTGGTGCTGATTTTGTGGATATTTTGAGATTGTAGGTTGAAAGTCTGTTGTTTGGTTTTGAAGAGGACACATTATTATTAAATCTGATGCAAAAGATATCCTCGAAAGATGTAAGCTAGAACAGATCGCGGAAAAGCAGCAAGAAAATGTCATGAAACTAACGGAACATAGAGAAACTATGCTGCGACGACAATGGGAAAGTCTCTTGAAACTGATGCAACAGTTTGCGGAGCATTTGAAATTGAATCCTGGACAATCAGAAGATTCCATCGCAATATTGTGTACAGACAATCTGGCTTTACAGATCAGGGAATTTCGTCATCATCCAGAAGCGGGTCTTACTGTAATAAATTGATTCAATGAATGCAAGGATGTGTTCAGAAAAGACCTGGCTAAAATCCTGGAGGAGAAAGGAGTTAGACTCTCCCTTTGGGAATTGGGGACGGAGGAACACAAAAGGCTAAAAGTTGCATTATGATATTACCTCAGGGGATTTTAGTGATAAATGTCGAAGAATAGACACGGACAGGATGACGGAGCTATGATCCAGCAGAACATAGCCGGCCGGTGAACATGGTCATGTCAGGGGAATTGCAGATCCGTCAGGGAAGAAGAACAGACAGGAGAATATTTCAAACCCATCACTGCGTTGGCTATGCGGCGAAATACACCATTTTAGAGACTGCCTTTACAGAACTCTCATCTGTAATGTCTGCGGAAAGAAGGGACATAAGGAATCAAAATGACAAAGCAATACGAGGTCTAATTTCATGAAGAAGATTTTTGGAAAATCTTCTAGATCTTTTAATTTCCTCAGCATTGCCAGTTCAATCTCTGAAGATAGAAGTTCTAACTGGCGGCAGTATATAACCTTGATGATTAATGATAGAAAAGTCAAATTGCACTTAGATATTGTCTCAGACATCACTTTCATTTCAAGGAAAACATGGAGGACCTTGGGCTGTGCAGCACTGAAACCGACGGACCATGTGGCTCGAAACGCATCTGGTGACGTCTTGAAATGAGAAGGTGAACTTGACTGTCAAGCTTGTCGTGGTGATCATCAAACTGCCGCAAAATGTTTCGTAACAAATCGACCTGAATTGGATATTCTGGGCCTCGAGTACTTGGAGGAATTGAAGTTGCTAAAGTAGATCGCCCGCCTCCTTGTCAAAAATTATCTGTGATTCAGGTGACAGATTCAAAAACCAGTTCGATGAAGGTCAGAAAACGGAATTAAATGCAGTTAGGACTCCAGAAAATCTATTAATAAAACGATTGTGAGATGTGAATCGTCTGACTTCTCTCCTCCTCTCTACCGCTATTTCCATCAATATCTTGGGATTGTTAGCTGAAATTCCTTTAATATCCGATGGGAACCCGGATAACTTAAAATATTTTGATACACTAACTTCATTACATTCTTCCACTCCACTCCTTCACTTTAGACCTTGTAAATTTATATATATTACCATGTTCAAATACTGTCTCATAATGAAAATGTGGAAATTATCTTCTTAGCATAGATCAATATTTGTCTTGGCGTTTTCATTATAATATAAGGTCTGTTTTCGGTGCCACTCTTTAAGACGCTGACTGTCATTTCATAATCAACTTTGAAATTTAAATTGAAAATTTAATCATATTAAATAGGAAATTATCTTTAGCTTCTATTGAAGCACCACTGATTGTTTACCTCCGCCTTCAACCTTCAACCAATGAGATTATTTCCAAAGTACTATATAAGTGGGCATAATTTATAAACTTACTTTAGTGTTATTACAATGCTGGTCATTCTGATATTTTTAATTGGCCATGTATTTTGTGGGTGTAAGTTTTTTGCTTTACCTCACGACAGTCAAGTTCTTCTGAATCAAATTATCAACGTGAGTCTAATATTTACAATATTTAAATCTTAGATGCTCAAAGTGAGAAGGTCGTGGGATCAAGAATTATCACTTCCACTGGCGGTAAATTTGGACCTCTGGTATTTAGGACCCACAAACCTCTAGTATGTAGAAATTCCTCACAACAATGAATTTAACATTTATGTGCCATGTGCTAATTTTATTTAATAGGATAAAATGAACACTCATTACTCTCTCCTACTGCTTGTAACTATCTTATTTCATTGTCTATCAGAAGGGCAAAGTTCACTATCAGTCAGGATTGTCAGTCGATTTTGCAACCGGTTCAAACAATGGTTGCCTCGTTAATGATGAAGAAATTGGTGGTGCTTGCAGCTTTGATGCAGGTATTTTTTAATACATAAAGTGAAGTGCATAAGTCTTTAAGAAATATGGAATTGAAGGCTCTAAATAGAAGCAGTTGATGGCAGTGTTTGCCTAATGCCATTATAAAATCAATCACCATTGATTAGTAATTATAATTATTATTATAATTTTAGGAACAAGCACGGCTTCCATTTCTTTGAACAATGTTTCTCAATATTATTATATCGAAGTAACAAATGACAACTTTGAACATACGGTCTACTTTGCTGATCGCTGTCAATTCCCCAAACCAAAATCCGGTATTTGAACAGAAATATTCATCAATTTCCCCATAATTAAGACCTTGACACAGACATTTTAAGATAGAGAATTTGATATATCAAAATGCCGCTAGCGTCAAATGTCAAAGGAATTCATTTTGTAGAAAGGAAGTCTTCATAACAAATGTTTTTTAAATTTTAGGTGGCATAATAATCCCTCCTTCAATAGCACTTTTCGATTTTTGAGTGTAGAAAATGCAGTTGATCGGACATTTAAAATCTACAATCTATCTTCATCAGATAGGGTATCAGACGAATAAAAGACTTCGTATGAATATCATTGAAATGGTGGAAAGCAATATTCGCAAATTTTAAAAAAATTAATGGCACCAAAATTTTTTATTTTTTTAAAAGGTATCTCACTGTCTCTTTTAAAGTTAACTCTATTCGAAAATTCGTCACCAATTTGCGCCTGGATCATGAGTACATCAATGAACCCAGATATTTGTCGTAAGTCAAAGTGCATGCAATTGACCATGATTACTTTTATATTTTCAAGTGAATTATACTTTGTAGTTCATCTTACTTCTGACAAGAACACTTTCATATCAAATTATACAATTAAAATTAATAAGAAAGAGGATGATTTCGTCACCTACAGATGGGATAGAGATGCTAGTTCCGTCGCTATAACATTGGATTGGACACAATCGGGTAAGTAACAGTTAGAAATGATACTATTATCAGGAGAAGAAAATTATTTAATTTATTTTCTTAAAGGCATTTCTTCTGAAGTCATCGAATGTCGAGATGAGAATTCTTAGAAGTCAGTTCCGATAATTTGTTTAAATTTCTTACACTTATATTTTGTATTCGCCTTTATCAGTTTTCATTTCGACAGTTGCTTTGCCTTCCGATCTATTGTAAAACGCTTCCAAATTCCCCTACCTTCCGTTTGGTCTGTAACCGAAAAACTTAATTTCTTCATTTTTATTATTTAGCAGCAACGACAACAAATTTTAATTCTTTTTGTGTATTTAGTATGTTAATTTGGTTATTTTTAAATAGATTTCTAATCAAATGGTCATTAAATTGACTTGATTTAAATTTTTAAAATTCTGCATTTTGTTTCTTATAAATTCTGCTCTTGAAATCAAAGTGCACCATATCTCGATAATCGGCCTAGCAGTTTGAAGTATCCCAAAAGTTCTGTTGACCCCATGTTAAAAGGATGCATTTAGGGATTGGAGCAATATGAATCACTGAATATATTGAATGGTTTGACTTAAAAGGACACTTTGGTTGGCACTTCTAATTCCTATCGGAAAACAATTCCTTACTCAGCTTCTACAAGTTATGACGCCATTAAATGGAATTATTAAAGCAACTTCCCGTTTCCATTTCAAAAACAAAGACCGCTTTGTGTCAAAATACCCTGTTTGCAAGAAGGATCATTTCAATATCGAAAAATGTCGCAAGCTTTTTTAACTGGGGTTTGTGTCACTATCCACTTTCACATAGAATGTGATTGTTAATTGCCGAGATCATCTAGATTCGGAGTAGTCGCTGACATATATCAACATGCCCCAGAATGATTATACTGAGGAGAGCAAGAGACGGCAACAAATCTGTTTTTGGAGGCTGAAACTACTGAGAAAGGGGAAAGAAGAAATAAGAATATCTGTGGCTTAGATTGCGATTTTTGCTTGTATACAGTCTTATACGTGAATAGTGACTAGTTATGTGGCTAGCATTAGTCAGCAGTTGTTGTGCATTCACCAGTGTGAACTCAGAAATCCGATAATCGAAGATCCAGTGCACGAGGAATAATGGCCACGTGTTTAGCTCACAGATATGAAAAGCTTTCTTTTTGGTTTCCTTACAGTGTGATTTTAAGGGTTGCAGCGACTAGTGTGACAAATTTTCTGAGTCTCATTTTGTAGGGAGCTGAAATGGAGACACAATGAGTGCAAATGCTTGTCCAGAGAATACACTCCGCACGTGGAATCGATAATAGTCTTTGTTGTACCAAAGTGACACAATTAGGGTTGAAGGTGTCAGATAATACGCTTGTGAATGGGTCTAACACAACACTCCTTGACGCGCGCATACTCAATAATCGGTAAATATGGGAGCGTTAAACAGAGACATCATGGGCAAGAATAACCTCGACTTAATAATTCACGCCAAGCCAGATTGTCGTTTGTATGCATTAGTTATAATTAATCAAGTGGCCGAGTATGAATAAAGCCGCCTATTTGTAATTCTTAACAGTGATTTGATAAGATTTTCACAATATTAAGTGGCTCCACTTTCATTTCGTTAAACTTAAGAGAGTAATGATTCACCGGGTTTTGTGTTCTTATTTTTTCTTCAATCAAATCCACCTACTATTTATTTATAGTGAGGCGAAATCAACCCAGCCAACGAAGCATTAAAACAAGATTTATTTTATTTTGATATTGGTGCTACTGGATGTAACATGAACGACTTGGATTAAGTCCCAAAGTGCATCACGAGGGTGAGCCATGTACGAATATTTAAACACATTTGCCTGTAGTGGTAACGATGGAATTATCTCCTTCACTTTCTAAGCCGTCAATGTAAATGCTCTTGGTTTTTGTTGACTTGTTATTTTCAGCCACTTTCTTAGAGAGACCTATTTTATTCAAAAAGTACAGAGGAAGTACTGACTTTCACTCGGTCGTCTTTAAAACAAATTAATTTTGTCGAACGCATGTTCGAAGTGGACGAAAAATACATGGAGTCGTATGGGAAACAGGTTTCGTCTCAGACTCTGTAATATCTGCTTAATTTTTCGTTTACCTTTAAAAATCCTAATTTTATGATTCCTCTTCTGGATTACTAAAGAAATTATTTTTCACAGTGTCCAGTGCATACTGAGGTGTTTTGGAGTTTCGATTGTCAGTCTTGCCACCTCAATCCATTTCCACTTATAACAGTTAGGAGAGAAATCTGGTCTTTCATGCCTGATCCTAACACAGCAGAGCTGAGATAACTAAAAGTTAGAAATGAGAATGTACGTCTTACCGTGAGTACAAAAGTGATAATTATTCAAAAATATTATCAACCAAATAAATTGACAATTCTCTCCTCTAAGGCACGAAATGTGTTTCATAAATAGGCAATAGTTACAACTGCAGGCAATATTTGGATATGGAAATGTGCATTCCCATGAAATATTAAAACATCCAGGCTTAGAGCAAAAGAGAGATTATGTGAATTACTGAATTGTTTACAGTAGCATGTTAGTAAAGAAGGACCGCCAAGTGAATTGAAATCAACTTAGAGAACCCAGCGAGATTGCAGAATTGTGACTAAGCACAACACTATGAGGAATCATAATACGTCGATCCTTTTCTTTACAGATCTTCAATGACCTACTAATTCTAATTCAAGTCTTGTTGAATGCAGCATTAGGACATTTTGATTGCACAAGCCACCTTGGATCTTAATTTTTCACGTATGCCTGCATTGATGGTCTGGGAGTCTGCTTGTTTGCATTTTTCTCCTGGCTCGGCATTAAACGGCCAAATTAAAGCTTCGTGTTCCTTATCTGACACGGTGGTTCTGTGTCATGAGGTGGATCTGAATTTGGGGCAAGTAAGCAGACGTACATAATCTCCCAAGTTGTGATTAAGGGCCAAAACTTCTTGAATGTCATGAAACAAATCCCCCCCACCCATTCCCTAGACTATTTCTTCTTTTAGTTATAACTATGCATACGCTTGTAAGAATAATATTTCATGCTCCGCATTAGTTCAGAAATGGACGTACCTACTGTCAAAGTATGGGTTCCAACTTTTCAATGTCACATTGTTTCCATCATTATTCTCTTAAAAGTAGTATGCGACGCTTATTATTTTATTATTTGCCAGTTACATAAATTGCTGACAAAACCGTGTTTCCTTTAGAAAGAATTAGAAGGAAATGGAACATTTGAATAAATTCATATACTATGTGCGACACTACCACCCTCCCAATATTGTCTTCAACTTTATTAACTACTTTGATTTTCCAATTTGAATATATCGCCATATACCGCGTATAGGTGGTTGAATTAAGCAGAGTTTTCTCATAGATCGCATGATGAGTACTCCTATAAGTCCTGTCTTATAATAATTCGCCCATATTTGACAACACATATATCTTGACACATCGCTTCAATAATTCTCAAACTTCCTCTTGTTGAGTTTGAATTGAGCATGTTAAAAATGCTCTCTGTGAAGTTGCACCACAAATAAACCTTCCTAATTTTAGTTTATCGAGTACATGAACATCCCTGAATCATGTGCCTCTCGGTCTGTACTTGATTGCTTCATTTGCGTCAGATTATGCCACATCTTTTTATCTCCAGGCTCATTTTCGATTGAAATTTTAAATGCGCAAAAATATAACATAAAGAAAATATTAATCTCACCATTCTCGAGGATCGGAGTTTATCGAGCCAATTCTAAACTATAAGGATGATATTAACAAAGACGTTTGATTATAACGAAGCTTTCTGGATTTTATTCAATGAACACTTTTTACTTTATAAACCTCGTAATTCAAACTAAATTTAGTGCTTCCTGTCTCAATATAATAAATATTAATAAAATATTTATTACTTAATCTTTCAAAATATTTGAACTACGAACCCCTAAAAGAAAACCTAGGAATTATGTTTCAGTTTTTCCTTCAATTAACGACTTTGAAAATCATAAGAAAGTCAAAAATGCGCTACGAAAACTAAGACTACTAAAATATGACAGCTATGCTGAAATATTATTTTAAAAGTTTACGAATTTTTAATTTAAACTCTTATATAAAAACATTGACAGAAAAATGCAATCAGTAATTATTTTTGCTTCGCCCAAAAACGTTTTCAAGTTCAAAAATTTGGTGGTATTTCGTTCAGTTAAAGCCTAATTATAAATGAACTTGCAAACTGGTTGGAAATTTTGTCACCCAAGTGCATATGTTTGCATTGATCTGCACTTTCGTCATACAAATGTTTCATATCATTCAATTTCACTGTTTTAAACGTAAAACAGTAAAACAAATCTATTCCAATTTAAAGCTATTGTAAATGGTAATATAGCAAAAATATATTAAATTAGCCCAAATAATAAAAAAGAAATGACCTTATCAATATTTGTGGGCGTATTATTTAAGTTTTCTTTTCTCAAAATGCTCAATTGCGCCTTTAACATCCACATTAATATTAGAGTTAACTAACCTCCCTACTTAACACTATATAGAGAAGAAGATAAAAACAAAGCCTAAATTTTACCCTTCACCATCCAGGGAAAGATATCTCAAATAACTCTCCTTGATAAAATTATAAATTTGAATATCTGCTATAAGATAGTGAGTATATTAAAATAATCTCTCTTTTTTTGAAATAATTATAGTGGACATGCTTGGATTACATTTATTATTAAGGTAAGTAAATAATTTACCTTCAATAAAATTTACACAATTTATTAAGTGTAAATATAAAGAAATTATTAGAAATTCAAAGACACAACCGCACAATTGCACAACTGCATTGAAACTGACAGCAACTGGTCGAGTACACTGGCATATGAAGCTTAATTAATCAATGCCATAAGTAGGTGCGATGACTCAGACCAAAATATTTTATTTTATTCAAACATTAGCGCCATACTCTCATCATGCTAACACACACAAAAACAATGAAATCTAATCAAATAAACATTGAATATTTGAATATATGGTAGCTCACAACCTTATTCACAAAAATGTACTGAAAATTAAGTTTTTTTATTATTCGAATAGTACTGAACAAATTCGGATTGCATATTATTAGGGAAAGGATTTGAAAAGAATAATTCATCATTTGCGGCATGAAATTTTCCCTTTTAATCTCATACTGAAACTACCTTTTAAGTCTCCCACAGATTTAAATCAATTTAGAACTTTTTTTCGTTTTGCCATTTGCCATATGCCACAAAATCATCTAATATATTATTATTATAGCCTGCAGAAAAGTGAAAACCACTATTTTCATTTTGGGAAGACAACCAAAATCAGTCAATAGTAAATTCGTTAATAAAAGGAAGGGTAAGGAAAGTGTTGAATGAATAGTCAAAGTATCACAGAATTCTAATTCCTTTCACTTGGAGATGTTGGGTGTATAATATTTACGTAATGGGTGGTTCTGTTCCGAAATGCAAGTGTCATGCTTCGTAATCCAGATTTCTGAGCAAATTCTTGACCGCTTATTTAATTATGATGATCAGTCCTTCCATTCTAAATCACAATTTTTTTGTACAAAGTTTGAGAAATCGGGGGATCCTACTAGATTCTATATCACAAGTTCTCTGGTAACCATAGCGTTTTGATTTTGTAAGAAATATTCATTCCCATATAATTACGCAAAGTTACAATTATTGACAATAGGATAAGTCGTATCATTTTTCAGATATGCGTCAAGGAGTATCAGATTAATAACATTTGACTGATGGTTTAAATCATAAAATGGAGAAAACATTAAAAAGTAACAGATTTAAATAGCAAACTGACTAAATCAAAGGCGTGATGCTTAACGAGGTTGTTGAGTGTTTCGGAGAATAAAGTATTAAATGCAAACTAAGCGAATTTTATCATTGTTCTACAAGTTTGCAACAAAATAAACATATTTAAATTAATATTATAAACATAAGTAAAATATGTATTTATTCAGTTGTACAGTACATTTGATATTTCAAATTTGGAAGTAAAATCAAAACTTTACTTTGCTCAGTCTTAGTTGTCTTGCTGAAACGAATGTAATGTTAGCTAATTCGGTGGTAAATGAGGCCGAAAGGAATCATGTCGCTGTGAGGGAAACAAGTCCATCATTAGCAACGGATAGTTTACTTAAAACTTACGATTCTTTCAAAGCGACGTCCAACAACCAACATTATTGGAAAGATTGGGAAAATTCATCAAAGATGAGGGGAAAACAGTTTCTACCAACAAGACGTTCGACAAAATGGACAAACTCCGAGACGTGAAAATACGTTCAATGCAGTGTTTAAGGCCGAGGGATTCAACATGCGCAAGTATGGAAAAATAAAAATCAGTGGCCAACAACTCAGCATGCTGCTAAACGTGGTCCCTGGTATCTCCTCGATCACACGCAGAACGTGGTGTTAAATAGGAAGTCCCACTTTCATCACCATGCAAGATAGGCCATGATGAATCTTTAATTAGTAGGGCAGCCAAATGTAATGTCTGCTACCGCGATCGCCGAAACAATCCTGGAATCTTTCGAATTATTAACACACCAAAACAAGCTTATATTGAAATGGCACATGTTTCAATTTCTACAAGGTAGATAAATGAATGAAATATACATTGAGGCCAGTTTTACACGGCTTGTCTGTTTTCTTCGACAACTAATTGGAAATTAATGGTGAGCAATCAAGACATCTTTAGATATTGCATGAATATGAGGTTTAATTCCTTTACAAGCCAAAATATTTCTCGAAAAAAGAAAGTTCTACGAGAAAATTTTATTTTATTTTGATTTATCCTATCATTAAGGCCGGATTAAATTGCAAATCCGGAATGTTGACTTTAGTGATGAGATATTATGACAGTTCAGAAGCAGAGAATGGTCTTCCTGGATCAAAGGATTGTAAGAATGTTAGGAGAAATATTGAGCCCTTCGAACTTAAAGCCGATACAGATCGGTAATCATTTTTCATTGTTCAAATTGAAATGTATACAACTTCAAGCATTCAAGCCAATTATTAAAGAATTGAACATTTCTCCTTCATTAATTGGGTAGCTTCGGTCATATTGAAAAATCTTTGTGGCTGATAATGAAAGTTTATTTTGGCGACTTATCATAATTAACAAAAGTATTCGTTCACTTAGTTTCCGGTTGACTGAAATTTTAACTTCTACAAGTACCTTGAATAAACAGCATGTTAAGCCGGAAACAATCAAATTGGTTGTCCCTGCGATTTTAACTTTGTGTAATCTTATTATCTTGGAGCATATTAAAGATACTATCAATGAGTCAACATAAAGACTTCATTCAATGATTTAAATACCAAATTGAATCGTAATTTAATCGAACTTCTGAAAATAAAGCATAATTTATCCAAAATTTGGAGGAAGTCATACAATAATAGCCTACCTTGAAGGATGAATCCCATCGTCTCCGTAATATCTATCTAATGTTATCGTTAATCACCGAAATTTGATTATCTTGTTCTCATAGTAATGTGTGAAATTGTCGACCATATTGTGACCTCGGACTCTCTCTGGATAAATATCATGTGTCCCCAAGTGGCTCATCCTTATCGATCGGAAAAGCTAAGTGTACTTCGGATGACAGTTGCAGAGACATCGCTATATTGGGTTCCAGTCTTGTCCACACTATTCCTTCCATTTACCACAACCCTCCCGTCTAAATAAAGCGCACAACAATCATATTCTCACACGTGTCCTCATCCAAATGACAAAATATAAGTAGCATTTCAGCATACACACATAGGTACAGTCACAGAGAGACCGTCATTTGTTAAACATCTTCCTCCGCTCCTTACTTTCTCTCAGTTCTCTCTTTCCCTTGGGAGTTTGTTCAATACATCCTGGCCTAACCAATTCTTGGTGTTATGCTTCATTGCTGTTAGCAACAACCTAAATAACATAACAAATTGCAAATAAATCCTGATATACAGTATTTCTTCGCTTTTCAATGTAAATTTCATACAGGAACAGACCGCAAATATTTAAATTAAAGGAAAATAAGAACTGAATGGACTGATGGAAGTTTGAAATGACGTTTATCCATAAATAGCACCCGTTTGAAAAATAAAATCTACAAATTTTGTAATTGCTTTTTAATTTGGGCCTTGTGAAATGCTCTTGAACACCCTTTATAAAATTTCCAATTTTCTGGCGATATCATTATGTCGGTTTCTGTTCCACTTTATCCTTATCTCAATTTCCAATTTGAAAAATCCAGGACTTCATATTAATGTTACAATCACATCATTTAGTTGTTTTTTAAAGTAGTAAATATTAAAATTTAAGAAATTTAATTTTCTGATTTTGCAATATTCATAATACTCAAAGGGTCTTTTTCTGTCATCATCTTTAAATACGAAGACCTTTACTCGTTTTGAAACTACTTCTACCCCCTTTATTTACCTCCTTCATTTCTTTCCCACTGAATGAAAATGTATTCTGCAATTTGAATGACTAATCGCAACATTATGTATTATGTTTATTTATATGCTCTATGATTCTGCATTATGTGACGCATAACTTAGAGATAAATTGAATTCAATTTTGGATTTTTTACTCTTTCAGTGAATTTAGATGGTCAAAGTGAAGTGTTCTACAAATAAAAGTTTTAATATCTGAACTTTGTATGATTTTACAAAAATTATCTTAAAGACATTCTATATTTTTGACATCCAAAATGTGTGCCTAGGAAAAGCCATCATCGTGCGCAGGTTATTCGGTCTGATAAGCAAAATCGTGTTTCATGATTTCTGAATCTCAGTCTGCTGAGTAGCACTACCGCCGGTATTTATATCGTAATATTAATCATTGGGATACTAAACTCGATTTGCATTTTATTAACCGTATTCTCTAAAATAATTTTAAATCATAGCAACCGACTATTTAGTTTTTATTCTAACATCTGTAAATGCCGTTATCATTTTTAATGTTTCTCATTCAACTTATTTTTCTCTCCTCACACTGCTTATCCCATAAATCGAAGTGCAAATGACAGTCGTGATTGGAGTAACTTATTGACAGCTGTCTCTGAACAATATTATTATGTCATTCGAACACTGTACAATCTTATGATCAAATTGACAGTAAATCTAAACCATTGTTAATCATTCATTAAACGAACTTGGAAATAATGTAATATTGCCTGCAATTGTCGGCGTCAAAACCTGTTAATGCTTACTTTTGACGTTTTAAAGTACCGCTAGTTAGTTAAAAAGAGAACATAATAGGAATTTCTATAAATTCGGTTATCGAAAAATTTTAAGCAGAAATATATTGTCACATAAAAGAATCGATTGTAAGGAGAAAGTTTCTTTTTCTTGTATTTACTTTGTTTTATAAATTAACATTACTTCTTAATTTCAATAAATGTGCATGCATTTAATCAGCTTCAATATCAAAAGGTTATGAACGCATATTTGAAATTCAAAAATTTGACTGAATGAGTATTCGACTCAGAAATGCAAAGAGGGTAAACTAATTTCTGTTTATTCGTAGAAATACAAAATTTCGTTTTACTTTATGTTCATTAAAAGAATTTAACACCTTTTTAACAAAAATGAAACCAGTTCATATGTGAGTCAACATGAATATGTCAATATGTAAGTCGACTGACAGCACTTTGTTTGATTACATAAAATTGCTGTCATGAATTTCTAACTGTTATTTTAGACTACTTTAGAATGCAGAAGTCCTAAACTAACCTTTGTAGTCAGAAGATATAAATTGCCTACTATCCTCACCACGTCCAAAACGAACAAAAGGCCAAAACGCAAGGTCAATCATGGAACAGTAATGAACTTATGGAGACCTATGTTGAAGGTCTTCCTTAACATCGTCCGTTTTTATCCATATAAGAGAGTAAGTGGCTTGGGGGTCTTTAGTCGAGGTTTTGAGAGCAATCATCACCACTTTATCCTATTTCTATCTTCGTCAAACAACATGACAACAATGAGGCAGATTTATCTTGAGTAGGGTTTGTTGAGAAAAATGGGAAATCACGGAAAGACGGGGTAGATTTTGCACATTAGTTGGCTAAAAGAGTGGGTTTCTATAGCACATGAGATCAGATATGAGGGGATATGAAGATACGATGAGACAAATGAGAATAGTACTCCATGGAGCGTGACAACAAATGCACTAGTATCAAGATAGGGGATTAATCACTGTAATTGATAAGATTGGGAGGACAAACACCATGGTGTTGTATCGGATATAGTTGCTACCACTGAGAATGAACAGGGTAAGGACATAGAGTCTAGTATTGGGAACACTTTTCTTTCAATGAGGCCATGGTATGGCTGTTGACGTGCATGTCTGTCAGGTCCGAGTCCATGAGATCAATGTTCATCGGTGCACATCTAGTGATGTGAGCTGCCCTACATGGTAAATGTAAGTGGTAAATTGTAAGTTTCTCGTAAGAGATACCCTCCCTCTCCTAATGGGCTTGGGAAGCCTTCCCCCAGTCCACCCTAATCTATCTAATTCCAGTTCAATCAACTCATTTCAGTCATCTACATTTGAACTGTAAACTAGTTTCCGCACACTCTGCTCTAACGCTTATTCCCTGCTTTTCCACATCCTCGTCATACTCCTTTCCCTTATGGAGGGCTCAAATAAGGGATAGGTTAGTTATATGGGAGGATGCTGGAGTCTAGCCGAGTTATTACGCTTTCAACTTTTTTCCATTCTCACCACACAAAAAGATGGAAAAAAAAGACATTTGATTGGAGAGCTTTACTGAGGGCAGGAAGAAACTTAGATGGTTGGAGGTATGAAAATCTTGGAAAAAAAAGATAGTATAGTAATACAAATACGTCCGCGTAGATGACAAATAGAAAGCCACTTCGTCATAACAACTCTCACATAGATGTTAATACGCCTGAGTGGACAGACAGCTTAATTAATCTGTAGCAAACTGTAAATTATAAGGACTGGCCACAGTTTTAGAGCAGAAGACCAAGAGCTGATTCGACCAAAATATATTGAACGAACCACGACGGAGGGTTCAGGTGGGTAAGAGAGAGATGAAGGACAGGGGAAATGAGAGGGAAGCGAAAGAGCCGTTAATGGACAAGAATGTATTTTCATGTATATGTAGAAAATCTTTAATATAGTCTTATAGAAAAGGAGTAATATAAGGAGGTGGTATGTTTCCGGATATGGCTATGGGGAGTCTAAACCTTTGCAATGCTCATTCAGGGATTACTTAATTAGCTCATTCCGATGGTTAAGATAAACCTCTTGAGGACACACAATGGTTATCCACAGGGAGGTTGAGATTACAGTAGGGTCAATCACTTCAAGCACCACTGTGTGGTCGACCGAATTAGATTTCTCTGATTAGTGATGACATATGAAAATTCATCTTTTAAATCTTTTGCGACATGGTGTCCAAAACATACTTTTGAGGAGCATGAGAAAAATTACGGAAATAAGAAAAGTCTCTCTTATGAAAAAGGGAACCACCACATTTTCTTCGTTTTGTATTTCACGACGATTGTCCAATGCCCTGCAGGTGCGACTCAGTTATAGGCTTTCCACTTTGGGAAAGATTGTTTCTTCTAATTTAATCTTTAAGAAGAGTATTTTCAAAATCAACTTGGTCGGATTCCTAAAGCAGTTCAACCACCGGAACTGAGTATTGCATTAAATCCGCTATTCTTGGTCTATCCGTTTTTCCTTACGAGGGAGACTCATGTAGCTTTAGTCTTTGTTTAGGAAGCTTGGTCTGAATAAATCCTCATTATGGCACATTGTATAAATAGGCCAAGTAAATATGAATGGGCATAAAGTCTATAAGGTGAAAATAGGGACCAAGAAGCAAAGATTACAAATGGTGAGAAAATGGAGCTATTTACCTCACGTCCGCCTAGCTCCAACATTAGCGACAGCGGCTGATGACAATAATCCTTGATACGGCCAATTTTCACAGTGAGCCCCAGTTCGGCTATTCTCAAGTTGCAAGCCTACTTCTAACACGCTTGGGACCTTAATTTATCTTGAGTACTTGCGGGTAGTGACCGAGTATGAGGAGTCAAACCGATAAAGAGGACGTACTCTAAACCAGGCAGAACTTTTATAAACCACGACAACTGCACATACTAGCATACTAACTTCGTTTTCTACCTTTAAAGAACCAAAATACCTGTATTTTATATATGCAACTTCTTTGATAAATGATGGGATATTAACAATTGTATAAGCTTACCGATAAGAGGAGCAACAAAACATTAATTTTCTACCATTTGCTATTAATACATGGATTTGGGTAAGTTGGGCAGGGTTAAAAAACGTTGGACGAAAATTTATACGTGAGCCATTGAACAATAAAATTAATAAGCAGATCTTGGGCAGTTAAAATTTAGGAGAATCTGGTGGAGAGTAATGAGCTCAAATATCACGGCGACTGAAATCTGAAACATACAAAATGGGGAATATCACTTTCATTGCTAGCCTTATTTACCTGCTTATGGCTGCAAAAAGTTTCAAATAAATCGAGGTGGCATAATCAAATCATTTTATATGAACACTAGGATATTACGAAGCAAACTATACACCTTCCGAAAATATATGCCACTCAATCCTCTCATATTTCAAACAAACAAGTTCAAAGTAGAACTTTTGATACTCTGACTTCGTTCTCTGCTTTTTCTTGACGCTTCTCCTACCCCTTACGCCATGTTGGACTCGTTCACTATTCTCCTAATTCAGATACGCCTCATTATCGAAACTTATAATATTTTTGCACTACCATAAGCAATAACAACACCTTTCTACTTCAACAGCATAAGTGGTTAATCACTCAACCTACCAGAAGCTGGTGGGCCACGAGAAATGCCCGCTACAGCCGAGCACGGAGTTAATGCGTATTCTTCCATTTGAGGACGTTTACATGGTATCGAGTCTGAATTATTATCAGTTGAATTTACTGAAATGTTAAAATCAAAAGTTGATAAATTAAAGTGATCCCAACTTTCCTATTAAAATCGATTTTTTTCAAATTTAATTTCATTCTCCTTTCAATTTTGTTTGAGCGGTGACTGTCTGATAGATACCTCCATTCTCTGATACACTTCCTTTGTATCACCTTATCTTATATTTAATAATAATAATTTCCCAACCTACTTTGGTAAGTGCTTTCTAACACTCATCTTGAATGTAGAATGGCATCATAAAGCCTCCCAGTTGAGAGACTCAAATTCCGCCAACTCCTACATTAGCCATACTTAACTGATGCGGATGCCTGCCACTGGGCCACTGACTCACAAGTCGTATTAACTTAGGTGACCGATCTAAACAACTAAATGTGTCTCTCGTTCAGCTTATTAAATTTAAATCAGTACTAAAAATGACTAACTTGGCTGCGTCAGCTTCACTGACTCTGAGCACTTTGGGCGGCCTACCACGCTTCCGTGAGACTGAAACCACAACTGATGTCGTTTTTTGTGCACCTGTACCAACTACCTTTCCTTGTCTAGCTACTATGGTTTTCCTAGGCCTTCCACGTTTTAGAGATGAGACGATAGCTTGAGCTTCTAGTCCAATTACCGCCAACTTTCGCCCCCTTCCACGTCTTCTTGGCGACTGTAGTGTCGTCGTAGCAATTTTTTCATTTTTCACGTTTTCAGTCTCAAGAACAGTAGGTGGCGCTACAGATTTTCTCAGCCGTTCGTACTTAAGTGGCGGGATTAGTTGCTCCTCTTCATTCAGCTCATATTCAATAGGAGCAGCACTTCGACTTAGAGAGCCGTCAACAGGCTGGTGAGGTTCATCTTCATCTCTGTCTAAATTTAAAAATGATTGTCTGGATTCAACAGTTGTTGACTTTCGCGGCCTAACATGTTCTCGCGATGGTGACTGAACATTCACTTGCGTTAGTTCTATTTCTGTCGCAGTACACTTCCTTGGTCTGCCCCGCTTCCGAGGTTGTGAATCACAATCTCCCAAATTGGGTTCAGAATTTCGAATAATTGGAGATTGTTCAGAAGTTGACTTCCGAGGTCTACCACGTCTTGGAGACTGCAGTCCGACATTTTCTTTTAATAGTTGTGATCCAACCCCATGAAAGGATTTTATCGTGGCAGACTTCCTCGGTCTTCCTCGCCTTCGAGGTTGCGAAATACAGCCTTCCAAATCAGATTCGGATTCGAGAGCAATCGTAGATTGCACTGAAGTTGAATTTCGTAGTCTTCTACGTTTGGGTGACTGCAGTTCAAGGTTTTCATGTGGTAGTTCTACATTTCCATCAAAATATATGTTTGAATGCATAGATTCAACAATTGGTGATTTTCGTGACCTGTCACGTTTTTGCGACGGTGACTGAACATTCTCTTGTGTTAGTTCTGCTTCTGTCGAAGCAAACTTCCCTGATCCTCCTTTCTTTTGTGGTTGTCTTCCAACATTTTTGTCAGCCAGAAAATGAGTCATACTGGAAGATACGATATTAAGATTTAGAGATTGCAATCCAACATTTTCTTCAACATTAAATGGAAGTGCAAAAAGTGATTGGAGAGGTGAAGTTCTTGACTTTGTGTGTTGTTCCATTGATTCTCTCATTCTGGATGTTTGTGGCGACATCATGGTAACAAATTCAGAAGTAGCAACACTCCGATTTGAGGTGATATCTATAACAGTGGATTGTTGAATTTCATCTGCCTCAACTTCACTTTGAGTTTCAGAATCAAGAGTCGGAGAAATTATTGATAACTCACGACTTGGTGGCACTATATTCGGGCTTCCATTTGCCGACTCTGAATAAGCGTTTTGAAAAAGCCTTGGATATAGGTCGACATCTTCATGGAATAGTTCTGGTTCCGAAGCGACAGAGTCATCTGGACTCCCTACCCTCTGTTGTCTTTGCATTTCAACATTTTGCTCTACCGGAACCTGAGTTAAGGTTGAAGATGATTCCATAGGACTTTGGACTTGTGACTGTTGTACCTGATCTATTTCAGATTCTGCGTCAGTAGAGTGCTCACTCTCGTCTGAATCAAGGTAATTAACTTGATGTGTGGACAAAGAACTTGGTTTACCATACTCAAAAGACTCTCCAATGGCAGATTTTCTTGGTTTTCTACTATTACTCGACGTCTGGGATGTCGCACTGCATTCGTCACTCTCCATTCCTGGAAGTTATTAATAAAGAAGAATTTCAGCGTTGTTAAAAAAATTAAATAATCTTACTTGTGAATATATAGTAAGATTCTAGATTTAAATAGGTGGAGTTTGAATAACTGTCCCAAATATGTATTAACAAATTAGATTATATTGTGAGAAATTTAATGAGTTTTAATCATGAGAACAAATTATTATTCTACTCCTGATGTAAATTATGCTTATTTTTCACAATTTAGCATAGATTAATACTTAATAAATTAACTGGTTAAACAGATGTCAAGAACTTGATATGACAAATACGATTTTCAAGACCAAATAAGTAACCCAAAGGTAATAGAAGTGTTGTTCACTAGGTTAGGAATTTCAAGGAGGTCATCGGTTTATGCCAGGTCGTATGTCGTATTTTTTTTCTCACCTCCAATTTCATCTGAATTTCATTTATGAATCGTAAATATGTTCTTGCTCATAGCTTTCTGTTTGAGTTGTTTTTGGAAGACGAATCTAGTATTTTCATTATGAACAGAATTCATATAACTCGCTTTTCTTACACCGAATTATCAATTATTGGTTTTTCGCGCTCATGCTTGGGAATGGATTTTTGTTACTGACTAGCCTGGTGGTCAGACATTTCTCATATATCCTAATCTATGTAAATTTTTGCATTTTATTAATAGTTACTCAGGCTTGAGTTAGGAAGCTCCTATTTTTCCGACAATCATGACTCAAGACTACTCCATCCTGAAACAGACAACACACAGTCTGTACGTTATTTAGGCCTTTCTGTCATAGGTATTATTGGTGAGGTGTATGCGGATGAACGAACAAAACAGTCATCTATGCAGTCATCATTTGAAAAGAAAAAATTTTTCTAAATACATAGAACCTTGTTGTAAATTTGCAGCACTGCGATCTTCTGCAAGGTTTAAGTTAACTTTAATAGCACTCTAGTGGACAATTAGCATTATTGCTCACAACTCTATGTATCATATCTTATCAAACATAGAAAAAATGTTCATGAAATATAAGAGAGTTACTACATTACACTCAGTTAATAAGAATCTTGAGAGTGCACTAACAAGGCTTCAAAGAAACGTAAACAACGGGTGGAAAAATTGATGCTCATTCTGTTTACAACCCACTAAAAGTTATCACTCTTTACCACGTTGAGTTTCTAAGATTCTTGAGGTAATTACCAATTTGTCCGCTTCATCATTGATTGTTAACAGATAATAAACTTTCATGGCTGCCACTTTAAACTAACAAAAGACGACAGTAAAGAGAACCCAACATATAGTTGTGTGGTTTACGCAGTTCTGACCTGACTTAAGGTTAGAAACTCGCATTCATTCGTCCGAGAATGTAAAGTGAGGTGGCATAAGATGCTAAAAATCTTCTCAAAGTGTATGTTTTAATCATTTCCCTTTCACTCGCAGGGCTGGTACTTTATACGGACCTTGTCTTTACATTCTTCCCCGAGTGTCAAATTCCTTCCAGGAACGACATAATCCGCTTTTCGTCTTATAGACACTCATATACTATATATCTACTAGACAATCTACTTCATTTCCCTCTCGTGGTTTTGGGTTCTTCTCAATAAATCTCGCTTGTGACAACTTTGCCTTATCCACATCTTGGTATGTGATGAACATCGTGACAAACTAAAAGGGTAATGGCTTAGACGTATTCTATTATTCAGACCTTAGTTTCCTAAGCTATCTCTCTTTTTAATATACCCTTCCACACAGAAGAATTGACTCCTAAATATTTCTCAAAATTGTTTTTAGAACCATATGTTTTTTAAACCGTTTAATGTAACATAATTTTTTCATTCAATACCTACTTTTCTGTCTCCTCCCTCTCTCTCTCGCTCTCTCATTCTTCGTTGTCGACATCTAATAAATCTCCCCACTCCCGGTCCACTCCAGGTATCCAAGTACTTGGAAGAACCCTTATAAAGATTATAAGTTCAGTAAGAATGATTATCGCAGGACAATGGTCCTATTTTTTTACAAGGCTGATCTATATAATCAGTCCAAAAGTTCATAGTAAACTGAAACTAACTGTAACTGGTATCCAATTTTCTTGAACAACTTTCTCAAAGTTGCGAACCCCAACTTTCACCAACTAAAGACTCTGCATCGAAGAAAAGGGGAGTGATACTATCAGCTGGTTATATGCGATTTGGAACGAAAGATTTTTCTCAAATTGTTAAATATAACAATAAATATACAAGTGAATGAAGACATTCATTTATTATTACCCAGAGTAATACAAACACTATTTACAATCTTTAGTTGTGGGTAGCAGTTAACGCCTAATAACAGGGAGTTCAACGTAATAAAGAAGGAAGGAATCAAAAAGATGCAGAGAGTAACGTCAAAGAGTCAAATAATCATGCTTCATCCGATTTTTGAAATGAATGGGCAGTTCACGTTCAAAAATCCAATTTCACAATTCGTCTCCTGGATTGCAGCGAATGCTTGTCCATGATCTCAATTCCTTTTTCCTTCCAGTGGTTAAGAAAGCAAATGATCATGCTTGATATACAAAATTGGCACCAAGTGCAAATATCTGTATCGGATACCACACAAAATAAAACCTTGAATACGCCTGAGTAATCCCCTAGGAATCTAACTAGCTTCAAACAACTAAGAAAAAATTCTGGCAGAGCTCTCTAATATAAATTGTCCTCAAAGGTTAAACTAGGCTACGCCAAATAGGTGAGAAGGTAGAAGATATGGAGATGAGTTTTTTATAGAAAAAACGTGGTAATAATGATTAACATACTAAGACACTGAAAGAACCTGCACACACACTTGTGGCTGTTTAATACGCGATCAGTTGCATGTCGACACATTCCAGAATGTTCTAGCGCATGAGAGATATCTTGTTGGACAGCCTTCGTAACGTAGCGAACTCCACATATCTTGCAATCACTCTGATAATGATCCCTAACCAGAATTAACTTTTCCCGTATATTGACAATGTAAAGTGAACAGAGCTCAAACACATGAGAAATCTTCACTTTTCAAGAAATAAAACGCAAGATTTTACTCTCTCTTTCTCTGGTAAATGTAAATTGAAAGCTCTCCACCGTTCTATCCTACTTTTATTTTAATACGAACCACAACTGTTCACTTAATTCTTAGCACCTAACTCAATATTACATATTTCATTCATTTTTTACCAATCGAATATAAAAATGTCTGAATATAACTAGAAGGCCCAAGTACTGAGCTCATATTAATTAACAGTCCCCACCAATAAAACACTTGTTCAGGCCTTGCGAGCGCGAAAATGAACATGGCCGCTCTGTTATTGAATTTCGATTTTGGTCAGTCAGTCTAATCATTCGGAAAATCTCTCTTTTAAGTGTTGCCAAACATTTTCTGTATGCGTATGCATGATGAAAAATTGAAGTTTGGTGGTAACTTCTTGAGGCAGGGCGAAAAGGCAAGAAAAGTTGGTGAGTTTTAACCTCGTCTCCACCTTCGTGAATTAAAGAGCTGGATAGTCAATGGTGTAGGCAGGAGATGAAGGTAAATTCTGAAATGGATTGAAGAAAGAGCTGGTGTTAGTTCATTCACCAGATTCACTCATTTTGTAGGGGAAGATCAGCCAAGAGTAATAATGTTGTGTCTGATGAGACCGTTATCACATAATAAACTCCCTTGCAATACTTAGGATATTTCTAATGACAACAAGAAGACAAATGAGCATCCAAAATCAGGAGTTCTAGATTTGAGAGAGGCTACTGAAAGAGAACAAGAGCAAGAACTGGGAGAAGGAGAGGAGTAAGACCTGAATTAAAACCTGGAAGAGCACGGGATAAACATCAACACAGCGCGAGTGCAAAACGTGTTATGATATTCAGACCAAATAATGGTCAATAGAGTTGGCCGGCTGGAATCCCCGTTGTTTGAAACTATAAGTGATCTCTAAAATGTCGCCATGTGACGGTTAAGACAAGATGGGCGTATTAGCCAACAAGTGCGCTTCCGGGTTCGCAAGATTTAATATCTCTACGGAAGTTACCACATGTTTAGAATAAACACAAGCATTCATGTTTTAGGAAGCGTGGTCTGTGAAATATATTGTAGGTAAGGCAAGATAGAATAAAAAAGTATTAAGGTCCATAAGAGTAAGGAAAATGGTAAGGTGAACCAAGAAGTATTCCAGTGCTTGAGTGAGAGGAAGCGTATCCCAGATCCTAACTTCCCGTTGGCCCACTGCAGACCCAATTTGGTTTGTATGACGGCTGATGATAGTTTAACCTACTTCAGATGCCTTAGTAGCACCCGTTGATGCACAACACGAATTACCAATTTTTTTTGTAACCCAACTCTCTGTCCATGCTCTAATTTTAGTTTGCTTTTCAATGTAGCATAATTTTTCTCAGGTGTTAAGCCGTTTATCGTTTCTTCTCTGTTCTTTCTTAATAAAAATATTCTACCACAGTCCCTGTCTCCCTCATGTATTGAGTTAGTGAGGTTGGCGAAACTGAAAAAAGTAATGAGTTGGATAGTTTCGTCTGTCCTTAACCTACAACAAGCTTCATCATGACTCTAATATAGCTACCACTTACCTTCATGCCTCTAGTGGACAAGAGTGGACGTATATCCCAGGTATTTCTCTTTAAACAGTCATTGACATTTATTGAAGCTGCGAAATAACTATCCCTCCCCCTCTCCCTCCCCACCGTATCTATTTTCTTTCCAAAGCATTTTCCAAAAATTCACTGAGTGGAGGCATCATGAAATCATCATGATTAGAAACTCAAATTTAGTCAATGATTTTAAAAGCGCAGCTTAACCAGAGCGGTTGATCATTTCGCCCCTACGCGTGCATCGAAACCGCGGCCTCTGATTTAGCGGACTTTAAGGCTGACATCGTTAGGATGTTAGCATGTCAACAACTGCGCCACCGCCGCACAATCTAATATTAAGGTAGATTTTTGGCCAACTCAGATGTTCGGCTATTTTAGGAAGCAGCGAAAAGCACAAATCAATTGTGACAAAACACTAGCCCGGAATGCGTAATTCAATTAGTTCCAGGAATACAAGAAAAAATATGAACCAGTTTAATAAACAAGAGCCTCAGTCTTAACCTCGTCCATTTGTAAGGGAACTTTACTCTAAAACATAATATATACCAAAATAGGACAATAACAGTTTATTTTTTGTTTACCGACAAGGGAATACATAAATATACTGGACACACAAACATGTGTGGGCTTATAAATTGTATAATTTCGGCCTCGACAAGAGGATTAGATGAGTTAGTCAGGGTTACAAACATCAAATGGACGAAAATATATAAGCAAATGAGCAATAAAATTGACGAGCAGATTTTAAGCAATTAAAGAGTATGTTGAGGACCGCGGCCACGCTGAGAAACACGGCGATTAGGGTCTAAAATAAGGAAATATAGTGGATTAATAATCCCTACTCAAATAATATAAGTAATTGATAATTCAACTTGCCAGTAGATGATCTAACATGAGGAGTAACGGGTAAGCACGTCTTAGTGGAAGAAGACTGAGGATCAGGAGAACCCAAGAAACGGACAGATTTTCTCGGTCTACCCACAGGGCGCTTGCTGGAGTTTGGTTGAGATAGTCCTGCTGTAGCTGCGGTACTACTTCTTCCACTGTTATTTCCACCGCACGTTGTAGCTAACATCAGCTGCTTTCTAAGAACTGATTGAGTAAGAGAGGAGTCAATCTTAGTTCGCATCAACTTGGACATGTGAGGTCGTGGCGTCCCAGTGATGGGTCGAGGTGGTGGTGAGAATGGATTCGTTGTGTTGGCAACTGTTGATGTATGTGACATTGACAAGATTGAGGAATGATCCATCCGACGGCGTTTCCGTGGCAACGAGTCAGGAATGAGGAAATTTCCACCATCTGAGTTTGCAGAAATTCTAAAATTATCAGAAGATACAGTTAACCTATTGATTAGTTCACGCTCATATCAAAATCTCCTCTACACGTATTTGGCTACTGATAAGTAACAAAAAATGCACACGAACTGCATAAAACACAAATGAAAATGTCGGTAGAACTAGAAATTTCTCAGGCAATGATTTGCGGACTCGGGGATTCACACAATAATAAATTCAATTATCGTAATTGTGCATGTAAATATTTAGAAAGATTTACTGTTTAAAAGAACTTTAAGCTCAATTCCAGCATGAAATTATTTTTGAAGTCAAAATCAGTATTAAATGAGTACTCGGATGAAAGCTACGTACCCTTTCAAAGCATACCTTCAATCGCAGTTTAAGCAAAAACGATGACATCAAAAATGATAGGACATTACATAGCATAGCCCAGCTAATACGTGGGTATGCAATAATGATTTATAGCTGATTCATCGATACTGGTGAGTCCATGACAACGCAGAGTTCTAATAATCCCTTTACATGACTTTTTAGGCCATAGCTGTTAATTAGATTACAGCTAGAATCATTAATCAAAAGGAATCACGTAATCACAACTAAATTTAAATGTTAGAACCCGTGAAAGGTGCAATTAAAATGGACGAAAAGAAAGGTCAAAAACGAATGTCCATGATTCATACTTCACGTAATTAATTAAAAGGGTTTCTTAACGATTACCATGAAATTAAAAATAGCAAAACAGCAAGCAAAACTCACATGACCTCACTAGGCCTGGATGGCCTACCGCGTTTACGTGAAGCAGATTCGACAACTGCTGAAGGTGTAGCCTCAACCACAGTAACCGATTTTCTCGCTCTTCCAAGTTTAGGAGATGATATAACAGAAGTCGTTCCCACCGCTTCTCTAGGAGTTTGAACTGCTGATTCCACTGCGACAGATTTTCTAGGTCTCCCTCGTTTAGGAGTTTGTTTAACAACACTTCGATTCGCCACCAAGAGATCATCCGCAACCGACTTCCTAGGTCTTCCACGCGGTTTCGTTAATTCGACTACAGGCATACTATTTTCCACTGCTTTTACCGAAGATTTTCGTGGACTTGCTAGTTTAGGTGTTTGTTTGGCAGCCAATGTCGAATCATCAACAGCAACCGACCTTCTTGGCCTTCCCCACCTGGGAGTTGGCACAACGGCACTCTGATCAAAAGAGTCGTCGATAATCATTGACTGTCGTGGCCTTCCACGCGGTTTTGGAGATTGCAACGTCGCTGCGACTTCCTCGGCTACGGCAACTTGAGAGTCGGGCACAAATAGTGATGGTCTTGAGGGCCTTCCATGACGCCTAATTGCGACACTCTCATCGATGTCAACATCAACCACTTGAAGTGAGGTCTCAGGAACGGCAGGAGCTCCTGAAACGGATTTCCTCGGGCGTCCACGTTTAGGTAATTGGAGTTGCTGTTGCTCCTCAACAAATTCAGTTTCCCTAGCAGTCGCATTTTGATGGGAAGATATGCCTTCGAAAACAACCGATTGCTGAACGGGAATTTCGTCAGCTTCAAAATTAGTAACTTCCCCAGTCGAAGACTTTCTCGGTCGTCCACGACCTGGCGAGTGGAGTCCTATTGACTTTCGTGGTCTTCCATGTTTAGGTGACTGCAGTTCGCTATCTTCTTCTGGCAATTCTAAATTAACATTGTGAAAAGATTCCGCAGCTGCCGATTGCCTTACTTTATCGCTTTTAGGCGACTGAAATTCGGCATTTTCCCTCTGTGTCATATTGGAAAAAACGTTAGAAAGAGTTGATGACTGCAATCCAAAATTTAATTCCGCTGTTTCAGATTCCAATACAGTTGATGATTTTCGTGATCTCCCACGTAATTTCGGTGACTGTAAATTTTCAACACCTTCCTCAGGATCAGCATTCTGAACCTTTGATGTTCTCCGTTTTGGAGACTGTGACTCGCTATTTTCCTCAAACAGATCTTGAGCCATGGAAGATTCCGGGATACTAACTGATTTCTTGGGTCTCCCACGCTTCGGTGAATGCAAGCCGATACTTTCTTCAATTCGTAGGGTCAAAGACGAGGAATTCCTCGGTCTTCCACGTCGTTTCGTAGATTCAACGGCCTTTTCTGGTGCCGATCCGTGTTCGACAGTCAAAGATGAAACATTTACTGGAGACAGACTTTCCGTGAATACATTAGAATCGACTTCTCTAAGCATCGTGGAGGATGATGAGGTTCCAATCGACTTCTTTGGTCTTCCTGGTCCACGTTTAGGAGACCGCAAACTACCAGCTCCCTGCACTAGTTCAGGCTCAATTGTGGAAGTCTCCAAAGTATTTGGCTTTCTTGGTCTTCCATGCGATCTCGGTGATTGAAATTCAACACTTTCTTCAATCACGTCACCCTCCTCACCATCGGAAAACTCATGAACAATGTTTTCACCAGCTTTAGGTGCCTGTTCTGCTGCAAGGAGCTCAATTTGGTGACCTGAACTCTCATAAACCGGAGGTGACGAGTAAATATGCTCTTTGGTCCTTAAAGCCTCTTCTATCTGAATACTCTCCGAGTTTCGAGGTCTTCCACGTCTTCTTGACGATCCAGGAATGCTTTCTCCCTCATTGACTAGGGTAGATGCTGTTCCAGATGATTTACCTCGAAGAACAGAGGTACGCAATCCTATGAAAATAAAATATAATATTAAATTTTACCCTTTCTTTTCATCTAATTGTCTACTCACCTTCATTCTTACCGCCACCAAATATGACAATTTCATCAACATTTCCACCTGCCCCTAAAGCCTTCTTCTTAGCCAACATTTGGGCTTTGATATGGGTCAAGTTTGATCGTTTGAGAATTTTAGGAGGACGGAGTTTTGATCCACTGGTATTAGGAGCTGGTGGAATTAGACGCTAAATGGAGAGGAAAAGTTCAAATCTGAATAAAACCTGTAAGTTACGAGGTTTTTTTCCACTAGACAAACCTTGAGAGTTCCCTTAGATTTCCAAGCTAATCTAGGCGGACGAGACGTCGATCCCTGCTTCTGTTGCTGCTTAGGGGGTGGAGCAGGAGTAGCTGGTGGAGAACTGTAGGCCCATTTGCTCACATCGCGCCATCTACGCAAACGATCAAATGACTTATCAATATCGCTAATTTGATGAGCAATGTTAGTCCACATTCCCAGCAGATCGTTGATGTTAGAACGCTGGTGGGATGTCAACTCGTTAATATCCCCCTGCTCCTGTTTGCGAAGGGATGCTTCGGTGTAATCGATGAGACCGAAGAAGGTTTGCAGCCTATTCCTGATCAACAATCCGCATTTTCCGACTGCTGCTCGAATATGAGTGAGAGCTAAAGAAGAGAGTAGTAATAATAATTAGAAATACTAACCAACAAATTTTAGTTCATACCAACGAATCGTTTATAGCTATAAAGATGGGAAGTTACTACGCAACCTTGTTAACTTATGGATACAATGAGGTAAATAGGAAAAAAAACGTGATCTGAAAATGCTATTGAATTTAAACCATTTCTTATGAGAAATGTCGTGACCCAAGACTGCAGCTTCCTCGAATACGCTAGACAAAGACCACTATTCGACTTTCAGGAAAATTAGTATATTTTAGGACGTGTATTTTCACATTAGCAATCCATTAACCAACGAAAATAATATTGACATCTCCCTATGTACTTGACATGAAATTTAAGTGATCGATACTTGATCAGAATGGCTTAATAATGAGTAATAGTCATATATTAGGTTAAGGAATCCTGTTGTACTAAAAGAAATTTGATGTATATCAAAATGGAACACGATGTAGGCATAAAAATGCACGAGCCATCTAAGTGAAATGCAACCTAATCCTGATAGGATGTAAAGTATAAATACCCTCATGATTAACATAGTGTGCTAGCCTAGTTGAAGGAAAGAGCCTTCTAAAACTCCCGGAGATTCAAATTAAATCCAATATATTTCGAAAGTGTTATTCAACGTAGTTAATAGTGCGATCACTAAAGGTAAATCAATACCTGCCACTGCTGCGATACGTGAATTAGCAAACATGCAACCTACCACTGCGTTACTAGTATACGTAGTAAAAAACATACCAGCTTCAGGAATGCTCGTTCCTTCTTCCTCCAAAACGTCTTCCCAAGCAGCTTTCAGCGCCGACAAGCGAGAAATCTCCATATTGACCAGTACACGGAATTCACTAACAGATCTTGGCTCACCATTCACCGTTGTCATTAATAAATCCTCACTTACTATTTGCGGCTGTGAAGTCGATGGAATTGGCTTCTGAGATGGTGTCCGTTGTGATGGTGGGGGCACGTTTTCAACATCCTCGTTTCTGTCTAAATCTACCAATTCCCCATTTAAAGCCGAAGCATCTTTCAGATCAGGAGTAGCTAGTGTATTTCTGTGTAGCGGGGTCCCCAAACTAGGAAAAATCAAGCAGTAAAAACGGAACACACCTTAGTCTAGATGGACGAGTGGGTATTGCGAAATTTTCGGTCGTTTTGCGACGATTTAACTTTGTGGAACACAGATATTTATTTTCACCTTCAGTGAATGAAGCTGAATGCAAATAGGGTGCAAACTTCGACATAACTATAGTAGACATACGTCGACTACTGACTGCCTGTAAATCTTGTGATGATGGAACTCGAAGAGGAGTGCGTTCATTATCTGCGATAACAAAAAATTTTAATGTGCTTATTCCTTACTATTAGCCTCTAGAGACCTAGAAGATCCAAGAGGTCTCCTACGATTTTCAATCATTGGACTCGCCAGAATGGCATCGATTCGATCATCAATGTTCTTAATTTTCTTCAAATCCGTGGATTTTCGAATAACGTATCTTAAAAAGAGGATAATAGATATAAAAGGGCTTACTTTGGAGTTCGCTTGGAGGCCTTAGCTTCCTGCATTAAAGTAGATCTTTCGGCTTCTGACTCTCCTGTTGATACTTCACGAAAAACGGATGATCTAATTACTACTTCGTCATCGATTACAATTTCATCGGCAGAAATGTCAGCGGTCCTAAGATGAATACCACCCGGGGTAGTTGGAATTAAGCTAACACGTCGAACACGTGGCATTGTGAAAACTTATCTAAAAGGAGATAAAATATACAGCCTAAAAAATGTGAGCCCGTAGTGCTCGAAGTGATCTCAAATAACATAAAAGTTAAGCAAATAACGGCTGTGGGAAATGCTAATGAAAATTTATGCTTAAAACTCTAAATAACCGACCTTATTGACAAGCCTCCAACTTACAATTTAACCAAATACTGAAAATAGTCCCCTAGGAACAAATTCCAAACTCCGCGCGGCCCGATAAATCCTATTTATCCGATGCATTCAAATTCAAAATATTTCATGTAGAGGTTGGAAAAGAAAGTAAAATTTGGCATATTTTCATGTTTCATTAATTAAAATTTTTTACACTTATATCAAACCATACACTCTACTTTACATGTCATAACTTGCCATTATAATGAGAAATTTATCGGTTATCAGTCCCTGCTATTAGTAGTTAGGATTTTAAGTTACGTCCACACTATTCAATAGGTGGGGTACTAATGTTTTTTCTCGACCTCGATTGAAGTGCGTAAAGATATATCATTGAACTGACGGTACCCTTTTCAGCTTTAAAAATTTGTTTACGTGCATTTTGGAAGGATTTCTATAATGCGATTTCAATAATTGGGTTAGCAGAAGAATTTCAATATGAATTTGTAAATAAAGTCAACTATTTGCAAAATACCTGGCAAGTTTATTTTTCGGCGATCTCATTAAATGTCAATAAAATTTAAATCACCTAATCGCAACTCTGAAATTATTATTTTATTTTGAAAAAGTAATATTTTATGTTTAATTTTATTTCTAGTTCAGTCTAACTAATAAAACCTCATTATTTAGGAATATATAATCGAACCATTGTCAGTGCGAATCACAGTATGATAAGGCCTCAATACTTACAATGTGGTATGAAAAATAGACGATTCAACTGATCAGATTGCGAATTATTCAAAGGTGTATAAAATTACATTATTTTAGGGTTTATGAAGCGTCTTTTACGGTTAAATATTATTTAATTGATTTATAAATGCAAATTAAACTGCGATAAGATAGCAGCAAAATTAATATTTAGAATATTAAGGAATTGTTTTATTTCTCATCATGTTTATTCATATTTAATATAGGAGGAATAATACTTTTACTGAACGCAAATTCGCTTTATAAGTATTGTTATAACGTAACAAATCAGAACAAACCAATTTAGAAAACTCGGTAATAAAAGCAACTTAACGCAGAAGCCAATGACCCACAGCATAACACAAGGCCAGTTATAGTAAAAGCGCATGTCCTAACGGAACTCAATCTCAATTGGTGTCGGATTAAACAAAAAGGTACAATTGCAAAGTATCTTTTATCAGTGGGGACTTTAGAATGGAATTACATTTTTATTCATAAAAGAAATGTTGAAAGCGGTGGAAAATAACTTTTGTTTCTTCCAACAGGTATCGATTTTAATAGTTCCAGGTGCACATTATGGTTAGCGGGGGCTCTGACTTATTTTGTTCATAAAATAATCGATTTGAGTCAAAATTCTATTCATACATCTAAAGTTTGCATGTTTTTTAAAAAATGCTCGAATTTCTATGCTTATATATATTCCTGCTTTACTCTTTTAAAAAGTATTATTTCATTTTCAAACTTCCCTTATGGTATTTTAAGGCAAACGAATGCTTTCGCGTTTAATTTGCGTTCTATAAACAACGAATCCTGAAATTTAATAGAATGGTTTCACTCTTCATTAGAATATCAAAATTAGTACAGCTTAATTAAATTACAGCTCGAAATAGTTCCTTTAAATATTTATTCAAGTGCTACGGGATATAATGGTCTAAATGTTTTCCAACCCTTCGTTAAAATTGTTGAGAATAGAAAGTTATAATTTTCCTAAACCTGGCTATGTATTTTAACACTATTTCAAGCGAATTAGAAGATGTAGACTCGAACGCTGGCCATGTTTTAAATGTCCTGTTTCACAAGAAATAATCGATTCATCCGTGTTAGCTTGTGAAAAGGCATTGAGACTTGGGAAAAAATAAATATTCACAATCGCATGGAAATGTGAATTTTCACAGACATTTTGTGCATCATTATTTACCGATCAGGTTGATAAACAGGTATGCAACCGTCTTTTTTTAGTTTTTCCAAGCTAATGCCCTTTCACATCGCTTGGTTTAAATAAACTCCTTACTTAGTTAAATTAGAAAAACTAATAAAAACATTCGCGTGCTTAATTTTATAGACAGAAAATTGATTACGAAATAATTCCCTTTAAGTTTATTTAAAGATTTTCTATAAACTCACATACTGGAAAGTGGCTATTTTTCAATGCTAATGATAAATAACCTCATAAATAAAAACATTTTACTCTCAACAAGAGATAGCGACTCTCTCATCTTAATTGAGATAAACACATTACCACCGAATGTAGCGAATTGGTCTCCCCAAGGATACCTACCACCTCCACTGTCAAGACGCCAAATTTTTCGTCGGATATCTGCCCACCCCAGCACCGCTCCACTTTTTGAGCACAAACAGCACGTGTTGAACGTCTGCTGTCGGGGGAACTTCTGACAAGCACCTTGTCACCTAATCAGCAACCTCTTCCCCCGTCCTTTAAACTTCCCAAAATAGAAGACAAAAACATATTCTCGTGCAAAAAAACGACCACATTTTTGCAGTCATATGCATACATACCCATTGTTTCTTGACTAAACTCGCTACAATTTTTAAACAATAGGGAGTAGAAATTTTGTGCAGAAAGGGGACCGATAGAAGTCCCACCTTTAATGTCGCACGTGTTGTACTGATTGCTGCTGTTGTTGTTATCTTTTTTGCCCAAAACGGGGGCACGTTTGAGATGGAGAGAAAAACGAGGAAAATTGACTGCGAATTAAGGAAAATTTAGATGAGGTTCAGTAGGTATGGTTTCTGAGAAACGAATTCAACCATCCATTCTAATCCTTTAATTAATCCAATTCCTTCCTGGACCTTGATTTATTCAATCATTTGTTTCCCCTTACTTTGTAATCCCCTTGACAACAATTTAAAAGGACATTTGCATTTCAATAAGTTATTAAATGTTCAAAATTCTAAATAGAATAACTAAATCAAAAAATGATTTTTTTTCTTTGTATGACAGTTTTATCTTCATACAGATTTGAATACATATTCTAAATTTGACTAATTTGTTTGAGAATCTCTTCTTGTGATAGCTATACAAAACCGTTGAAGGAAGATTGCTTTTGCGCTTCCCAAAATTATTCTTCAACCGTACGTTAATTTTCGCCTTTAAGTCCCATGACTCAAACCCCTCAGCTGTCATATCTATATAAGAATTTATCGATTCTCCTTTTTTCTTTTAGTTGTTTCGTTTCATTTGAAAGCACACCTGCACCATAACCTCAGTGACTCGTTAACTATCTTTATTTCCACTCACGCACAGACGCAAGCTTATCGTTTAGCTGCTCATAGGACCTCTCTGCTCTTTCTTCTTCTCTGTTCCGATCCCTCTCAGTTCTCTCTTCTCTCACACTTTTACGTGACAAAAAACCACAACCAGAGACACGTTCCTGAGCCAAACTCTAATTATAATCTTCTAATTATAAAAGATAAAATGATAAATGCTTCATTCTATTCACTTGCATTGCTATTTGGTCTTGAAGACGGTACTGATATTCATCTAGCCCATACAGTTTGTCAATGGCGGGGACTTACCCAGCACACGTGTTGGTTTATAATGCAGATATCTTTTCTCTACTTTTCCATCATGATGGTGATATCCTTAGGGGTTTACCCTAATTAATCCATAGCAACACAACTCCCTTTCGCAATTCGATTAGTTGCCAAAGTTTGAGTGGAGTAGAATGAGGATGAGAAAGTGTGTGCCTTTCCACTTCCTTAATCTAATGAAATTAAACCGGCTAGGTGATAATCGATTAACATGTTAACCAATAATGTTTTTGTTTTATTAAGCATTTTAAAGAATATGCGGTTAGTAAGTTCAATGTACATTTGATATCGGGAGTAGTTCAAAAACGTCAAGATTTTTCTATCCATTAATTAAGTTTACCAAGAAGATATTTTTGTAATATGATTTCTGAATCTGAAGGCGAACAAATAGTGAGAAGGAAATAATTTTACAGAATGTTCGTTTATTTTAGCAACAGAACTTAGGCATTAAGTATAGAAGGTAGAAATTTAACAGACAGGATTCACGTACATTTTCTAAAAGATAAACTATCCTGATTAGGAACTTGCATCGAAATCGGTTTATCATTTCTGAACTCCTGAAGATAGCTAAATCTCAAGACTGTTTCTTAAGTTCAAATGCGAAAGCACATAATTTGTGTTGGGATGAAGCGGAAGTTTGTAATTTCTTTCATTAACTACAGGATAGTTAGAATTATGCAATATGTGATGTTTGGTTGTTTTTACACATACTCAGAATATTCATTTTTCATGTGAAATAGCATTGAAAGTATCAGTTAAAAACGTCGCGTTTTTGAGGGATTGAGAGTTTGATTAACACTCATCGCTTCAGCGACACAGTGCAAGAGAAAGTAGGAATCGATGCATCAGTAAAATAAAATAATTTACATCTAGTTTAAAGCGCCTACCATTTAACTTTTCAAATTTATCGAAATTGTGAATTGCTGTGATTAATCCGGAAATCCCAGTTGGTTATTTTATATCCTAAGTGGTATGCCCGATCTCTCATCGAAAATTTACCTTCAGTATGCCCTAAACACTATGGTACACAAACACAGTAACCCATGGATCAGATCTTAAGAATTGAATTTTGGAACATTAGTCCATGAAGAACTATATCCATTCGGTAAAAAGAGAACATACTAACGGTTTCTATCATCCAATTGAAGTAAGTTTTGGCTTCATTCTATTCTTTTACTAATTCTACCATTTTTATTAAATTGCTTTATTGTTTCCAGTGTTTCTTTCCTTTATCAAGATTAAAACTGTAACTTTTGTTTGCTTTATCTTGGGTAAATTCATAAGCTTACTTATCTTTACATTAGATGGCTTGTAAAGTTGAGCGGTTGCAAATAAACACCCATGTGGGAATAAACACACCCCAATGATTATAAGTAATATGAGATTGCATAAATCATAAACATGACAGTAGCAAAGATTTCAATTTTTATCATTGGGAATCAGTTAGCTTTACCAAACAGATTTCGAGTCATCATGGTATTATCATATTCTGTCATTGGATAGATGAATTGATTAAATGGGAATAAAGTTGTTTTTCCTCTGATTTCGAAATGAACTTTTAGTGAGAAATGGGGATTGACGATTTCGGTAATTAGTACCAGAACATTAGCACAAGCAGAGGAAAAGGGAAAGAGGAAGTGAATTACGTGAATTCATAAAGACAATGGTGAACATTAATTGTTTTCTTTCTCCCTGGAGTAATCAGAATCGGCTAATGGATTGAAACGAATTACTACTGCTGTTACTGCTAACTACGAAAATAGCAAACCGCGAACTCAAATAAAATGATTTTATAATTCTTCTCCTTTGAGCGACAGGAGATCAACTAATGAATAGTTTATGGAATGATTTAAATGCATAAATGACAAAATAATTTTTAAGCCTGTTCTTTATGGTTGGAAACATACGATGTTTTAGCACTAATCTATTCGATTAAATGTGCTCCCATCTATTCATTATATAGAAGTATTAAATTTTGCACGAATATATAAAGATGATAATTCAATGAAAGATTCGTTCTGCATGAAAATTATTAATTCAAAAATTTACGTCATGGATCTCTATTATTTTACCTGGGTGACATTATTGAACTCACATAAAACATTTTCTAGATGATATTTGAGCCATCTTATAATGTGTGATGAATGAGAACAATCCGTTCGGCAAAAGAAGAATTCAAACTCGAAGAATTACAAGCGTATACTGTATCCTTATTGTATCCAGTCTGTTAAAAATTTAAAGAAACATATTCAATAGAATATATTTTTAATCAAATATGAGGAATCAGAAATGAAGTATAACAACCTTATGAGTAAAATATGGATGGGTTTAACGTAGTAATGATGAACTCACTAAATCTAAACGGTCTATTTATTTATGATTACATGGAAGTGGCTTGAAAATCTAGGCAGATGTGAAGGAGCAATATAAGCTAGATGAATAAATGTCTCATTCTACATGCTTTTTTCTCATAAAATGAGGCCATTGTCCGTCCTTCAGAAATATCTCTATACAGACTATTTTTTAACACTATTTTAAATTTGAAACTGATATTATAACTTTCTCTCATACGCAATACGCAAATAGACAGAAACCGAAATAGTTTTGAGGAGGAGATTAATATCATATTGCCTTACAAATTGTCTCTAAACTTATTTTAGTAAAGAGATTTCCCCAATGCCTCTCAGAGATTGTGCCACCAATATCCCTTCTTCACCGAGTGTTTTAAGAAAGTTCTAATATCATTGAAGTCTGTTTGGCCCATTTTCAAGAAATCTTGGAGGAATCTCCATTTCAGTTTGGATTTCAATGGTATTAATAAAATAGGCCCTTATAAAGGAAAGCTTCTTTAAGTTTGGGTTTCGTAAAATTACTTATAGTTGTGGTCTAAGGTGAAAAAATAAAATAAGTCATTCAGAACAATTAACATTTATTACAAATTGGGAAAATTAACAAATCCTCCCCCTCTTACTTCGCTGAGGATGATGAAAATGTGGCAAATTAAATGAATACACGATCGACTGAAGTCATTCTGTCAGACAATCTACCAATCAGTCAACCTATTGCTGACAGATAGACACTAACTGCCCCTTGAGAGCACGCATATTATGTCAAACAATAATAATCACCCCTTCCCCATTTCTTTTTTGCTCTCTTCACATCCTCATACAAACAAAACTCATTTGACATGTCCCGCTACAGTCACACGTCCGAACTTACGCGTTGCCGCAGATGCTCACACCAGTAACCAGAAGAGGTATTCACTCCAGTTATTCAAACTCCCCTTCCATCCTGCCCCTAACCTGCCCTCATAGAGGGAGGTGGGGGTGAGTGGGGGTGACTATCGTGTTGGTAATGTTAATAGTTGGGTGGGTGGCCGTGGTAACAGCAAAAGTACTCATAATTCACGCAGATGTATGAATGATTTGCTCATCGAAAACCATGAAAAACAAGGCTGGCTGTCTCATGGGTAATAACATCACTGGCCCACTTTAAACCCAGTCAGCTAATGAAGTGCTTATATCAATCAGTAAATAATCCATACACCGCCACTATCAAGATTATCATACTTTTGAAAGGGACTTTATTTTCAAGGAACTGAGCATAGTAGGAATGAAAAGTTATTAGTTGAAGGTGTCTTAACAGCTTATGCTCGATTTCTAAAGGTCGGTTAGTATGTCAGTTTGTTAATGGGTTTGTTATTTTCAAATACCAAAACATAGTTGTGAGAAGAATCAAAGTGGCATGACCAACCATCCCTTTAAATTACCAAACTCTGACTACAGTGGGGTTGTCCTTACTGATAAGCTCAGGTTTCAAATGATAAAAACTGAGCCCTCGAACATTTGGGTATTATAAAGTGAATTGCCACCATGATGATAAGGCGGATGACTAAACGCTTCAGAAGTCAAATGAAGTGTACTTCTCTGTTTCGTAGGTGCAGTAAGAGTTTGCTTCTTGACTTATTCTAAATCCCTCAGACATTACCTGAAGTTCTTATATTACTCCTTTTACTTAAATACTCTCCATGATTGAAAATTAATTTTTTTCCTTTGTCAAGGGCAGTAACAAGCCCTTTGACATTCTTACTTCAAAATATACGCCTTTCCGATCCCCTTTTCATCCTTTAATTAGCTAAACATTTATTTCACCATGCCTAGTTTAAAACTTACAAAAGTCTTTAGCACTACCATAGGTATTAATAAAATGTTATCCTAATAAAAGATACAGCTTTCTTCCTTTTTGCGATTTTATAGAGAAATTTTCATTTTACAACGAACATCTTCCCAAATTATTAAGTTATCTGGGAAGTAAAAACCATTTCAAAAATAATAATTCTCTTCTTTTCGTAGTTAATAAAACTCAACATTTTGAACAACTGTTTTCTTTCCATCTTATTTTCTTTGCTTTGAGGACTGATTATGATGGTCAGTGAGCAGTGGAGGTGGCACTAATTGGGATAATAATAATGATGTAGACGCTTAAACTGTTTCTCTGGGGGATTTCAAAAAGTGACATAATTTGAGGAAGAATATAGTTTAGAAATCGCCAACGTATAATGGAGAAAACTCGGTAAGTTATTGTTTCTCAAAGCCTCAATGAATCTCATTATCACAAGATAGAGCGCTTATCATAGGAGGAGATTAAGAGAAGGCGCTCGCTTTTCAACTTGCACACTGGCCAGGTTGAGCAGCTTAAAATTCAATATAAAGGTGTTAGATAATGGGAAAGATCAAAAAGCAATTTAGAGGAAGTCGGATGAGTCGTAGGCAGAATTGAGTGAAAGTGAATATGCAGTAGGTGAAGCATGCAGTAAGTATATAAGCAGTTTAATAATTAATCTCAAAGTTGTTAAACATATAAACAGGAAATGGACACTAAGAATCAGTGATTCTGTTAGTAATTGCTAGATAACAAGTCTTTATCATTACAATATTTGATGGCTTAGTTAATGTATCTTAAAAACCAATCAATCGCAGAAATGGCCACTGTTAAACAGTCCCCCATCAAATGTCCCGTGTGAGTCGCAAAGAAAGGCATTTTAGGCCATATTTTATGGGTTTCTGGCCGACCGGCCAATGACAATGATAAGATCTCGTACTTACTCCTAACCAGGCAGTCAGAAGCTTTTCTGATGACTAAATGACTACTCACAATTGCAATTTTTCAGTCCCTTTTTGGCCATAAGTCTTTTTAACCCTGTGTATTAGACAAATATTCAGGCATTAATGACAGCCATTCTACTATGAAATCGAATGGTGCTATTTCGGTAAAGTATGGAATAGAGAGGAATATGGTACAGACCTTATGTTTCTCTTTGTGCGTTATTTACTTTAAATATTGCAGAATATTTTGTCTGTTAAAGTTGTCAGAAGTGAATACGCTTCCTGTCAAAAGTCTCAAATGGAGGAATAAGAATTAGCTTTGATCTATCAAAAACTGAAATTGGTAATTTTATAGACAATATTTTGATTGCTCTTGTCCATTATAAGAATTCAAATAACCTGGTTTAGAACATTTGGTAAATTTAACCAGGTAAATTTAAAAGCAAGTACTAGGTATCACAGTCTGGAAGGAAGAGCAGGAGGAGCACGCATATGTAATGGAACAGCCTAAAGACGGAGTCGTCTTTGTTGAAACTTGGCCATGGCATATCTCAGTGGAATAAGTACAACTCATAAAATTTATCGGACGTAGTGGAGTTCATTTTGAGCCAACTTCGGTGGGCTTTGAATGTCACAATCAAGTTGGTTCATATCATATTGTCAATATCTGAACCAGCTGGATAAAATTGAAAATTTTTATCCAAAAGAAATTAAAGTAATATTGTTGCATGTATATAAATTTTGTTATAAACTATTTAGAAATTTTGAATAAATATTAAAATACGCTAAAATTGTCGGCTGTGGATTGGTGTAATTTTGAGTAAATAGTGAAATTTTGCTAAATTTCGTGTTATTATATAATTTAAGGGATTTATGGCCATTTGAGAGGCTAATAAGGCTATAAGGAGAAAATATTTGAAAACTGCAAATCCTAGCTTGTATCAACTACAGCTCCATAATTTTGAAAATGGAAGTGTCACCGCAACCCTATCTTTTAACTTGGTAAATTCGGCTGTAAACTCTCATTCACTCCCATATGAGCTCAAACGGATTTATGAACTCCGGGATAATCAAAGTTATCGAAAATTGATAACTTGTACAACTTTCTCCTCAATTACCTTCAACCATATATAATGCTTTAAAATACCATGCGAGATGGACGTTTTACCGGCAGAAGCAGCAATCTCAACTAGAGCTACATGGACATCAAAGTTTTAAGACGAAAATCCCCAAATTTACTTCCCTTTTCTCCCAATAAATGTTTTATTGGAAACTATTTACACTCCAACTCCATTCATTATCTTTGGTATGATTAAATTGTAGTGGCAGAGTCAGCAATTTGTAGAGGGCCACCAGATTGTTGAGGGTCACCAGTATGTAGCGGCAGATGGCTAAGAGTAAATGAAAGAAAAAGAACACCAAGGATTGCATTGATCAGGTTGTATTGAACGAAGCTCAGTACAGAGTCTCAAGGGAAAATAGGGAATTGGAGGAGAAAGGATTGAGCAACGGGAAACGCGTTTGACGAGCTAGGGTCCCCTGTGTGTGAGTGTGTGTGTGTGTGTGTCAGTGTGTGTCTAATGGAGGGCTATTTATAATCGACACTTTGGGTGAAGACACGCATAAGGATATAATCGTATGCGTGCTTTAATTGGTCGGGACGATTCTGGGAAAAGGAAGGGCCAGTGCAGACAGGACTGGCTAATAGCAGGGCCGACCATGCGGTGTCTGCTACTATCGTCCGAGGTATGCTTACCTTTTCCGATCGATGAGAAATAGACCAGCTGAGGACACACGATGTTTGTCTATGGAGTGCTTGGGTCACAGGAAAGGTTAACAGTTTACAGACGCTACTATAAAGGCTAGATAATCAAATTAGGTGATGATAAGAGATGATGTAAGATAAATATTTCGGGGAAGAACGGATTCATCCTTTAAAAAACAGATTAATTGAATATCCATCACAATTACAGATCAAAATATTTTATAATTAAAAATCCATATTCCCATTTTGTTACTTGTAAGTAGATTCAAGAAGATTTAATTTTTGCACTTGTAATTATTTACGATCATTCTATTTTTCTAAATACTGGCATTTTTAAGCAATTTCTAGGGCAGTAATTGATTTAATTTGAATTCTGAAACGGATACAATTATACAACATGGAAGAGGATTGTCGCCAGTTTAATACAATAGAGATTAAAGGGATAGAACTCGAATTATCAGAAAAGTGACCATCTGCCATTAACCAGAACTGGAAACTTTAGAGTGTTCTAATTAAAGACACGTTTTATTACTGTGATTTACGTTACCTTTTGACAACTTTCAAAACGGTCAAAACAATTTACCGAAGTGCACCAATAATGTAAGGTTATCCATTCCTTTGTAGTTTTACCTAGAATACAATTTTATTGTTTTATTTTGGTAGGTAATAGAAGTGATTGTTGCTAAGCCATATTAAGCCCCCATATGAACTGTTGGGGGAACAGAGGGTATAAAGTTTTCTCATTTCGTCTTACCCTCATCCTTAAATAACACTTCTGTCTCCCTAATTTTCCACTGAAAACACTAAAACTCCTTTGTTTTTATGTGTCAACGCTTGCCATCGAACTTAGATGAGTAATTCAGGTCAGAGACACGGAAACACGTGTTAGACTAGAAATATTTAATTGAGTTTTCTTTTTCTAATAAAATTCAAAATCGATATTTTTATAATATTAAAGATAAAAGTAAAAGCTTTTCATTAGATTTTAAAAATGAGCTCACTTTGGCAAAAAACATTTAATTAAACTTAGATATTATAAAACGGCTCCATGAATATTTGACTATGAAATGACGCAAATTTCCAGGGTAACGGTTTAGCAAATAATGTGAAAATAATTAAAAAACCAATTTTAGCTCTTTAGTAAATTTAATTCAATTTGTTTTATAAAATGGTGTGCAGCATTTTTTTCCTCCGCTCCGGTTTCGTGACGGGGATTTCGAATTCTGATGTAACTATTACCAGTGCTATTTCACGGACTAGAGATTTACTAGGCCAATTATGGCCTGCACACCGACTTGTCAATAAGGGAGGCTTTGGTGAGAACAAGACTAGGGTTTTTAAAGGAAGATTTTTACACTTTAATTTTTTTTGCAAAATGTGTGTTCATTTAAAAAAAATGATGCTCACTAAACCGATCCCAAATTGAAAAATAACTGCAGGGAGAAGGATGAAGGAAACATCTATTGGAATACTGGACCAGTTCTTTTCATCCATTCAACCAGTAACGATTGTAAATACTGAAGGCGCAGTGAGAAGTTTATTTCACTTAAACTTTTAGATACTTCCCACTAAGATTCAATTGTTGATAGGGCTCTTTCTATCATGGTCAAAAACATTCACTAACATTTCTTCTTTGTTTACCTTAAAAGATGAAATTTGTTAACAAGAGGTCAGAGATTTGTATTCGTTAATGTCTCTTCACACGAAATTCGATAAGATTATTATTTTTTAAGTAGACGGGTGAAATTCGAATACATCATAATTTATATTGTTTAACTTGCAATAACTTCTAGAAGCTAAAATAATTCTTATAGTTCAGCCAAAAAATAACAGTAGCAGTGAATAAATTAATACAACTACGCTATGATAGGAGCGATACGACCACCCAATCTTTTAAACTCATGCAGCTGGCGACGCACGCTTTTTTCTGCTATAAAACAAATTAGAAACAAATATGAGATTAGGAAGTAAGAAAATGCAAACAAATGTAAATAAAACGCAGATTCTTGGCAAATCTTTATTTATTCGATTTGTTCACTGTTCAGTTATTGAGACCAAGTTTTAACTGAAAGCAGAGAGTACTACTTATAATAAAAAATTTTCATTTTCTGGAATATTGAATTCCACTTCCAATGGCAATGCATTTCACTGTCCATCCGATGTCTTTTGTACGAACTGTAACCGATCAACACATTAATAACGGTTAAATAAGTGATCTGAAGTAAAATTACCATTGTCCAATATCATTTCCGCTGTGATTTCAAATCAGTATTCGCGTTTCTGAATCAGGAATTGCTTTGATCGACAACTAAACCCATTTCAAGAGATCCTTAAAAATCCCTGTGGTTTCATTGTCCAAAAACTGCTCTGAGTTCGATGACTCCGTGTTTGACTGCAAGCACTACGTCAAAAAGTTCTAATTAACATAATAATTCTGTTAGTTAATACGTAGCAGATGCATAGAGGTTCATAGTTAAGAATTCACGAAATTATATCCATCGATGCAAATGACCAACTGGAGTGATTCATGGTTATGAATAGTGGAAGGGATAAACACGGGTTTTTTCCGTCTTTAATGTCTTTCCAATTTTCTTGGATCTATTAAAAAATTATTATAAGCTACTCGTCCCTGCGATATGATGGAAACATAGAATCATTTCCAGCCTACTTAGTTCGCAGGATACGTATACCTTTCGTAAGGGAAAATTGTAAATTAATTAGCTTCTGGCAGTGGCAGGGATTCTGTTAATTAGACAGACCTAGATTATTAATCTTTCAATCCACGCTTTTGCTGACATTAAACTACACATGTCATAGATGCCATAGATGCAAATATATTTAAATCTTTGTTTTTTTAAAGACCCCCATCCAACCAAACCGCTCAGTATTCAATCCTGAAAGCTAAGCTTTTACAGGACACACTAAACATTACTCGAGATCAGGAAACTTCATTTTCCCAAAACCTTTGGATTTCACTTTCTCATCTCTCCAGTAAATATGATATTGAAAGCTATATATCACCCTGTCCGACTTTTGTACGAACTGTAACTGATCAGTTTATATATACATTACCTATACCAAGGTGGATAAAACATTTGAACATATGAAACGGTAAAGCAATCTAATATATGTTAAAAGAAGGGGGTAGAGTAGAAGTAGATTTTAAAACTAGAAAAAGTCCTATAAAAGTTGATCTTCGGGTTCAGGGTTTGCGCTTCCTACTTCCAGAGCCTAGTCCAGAGCCTTGTGTTCTAATGTCAAAATTTTAAAATTCGTCGTCCGGTTCTTGGATGAAGTCAAGTTTGCACCGTCCAGGGCTTACTGGTCAGTATATTTATTTGGATGGCGGGACAACCACTTCATATTTTTTTTGCTGCTTCTAATAGTTAAGATATTAGCAGAGCGAGAAGTTCTGAAAGATTACTTTAGCATAGCAGAGCTCACAAGGATTGATCTTGAACATACTCTGATAAATAATCAGTTTAATCGAATTAACTTATTGCTAGCTTAAATCTCATGCCAATGTTCACATTTACTAATTCTACTCACCTATTTCAAAACCATTTTAATAGATCTAAAACATTTTTTACATTTTATTAGCCTAAACATTTTGAGTTGGTCTAACAACTGTTACACCGTTACACCAGAATAGAAACACAAAATTGATTCTCAGAAAAATAATGGCTCGGTTACCCTAGCAGAAGGATAGATGTCAGTGTGCACTTCTGCCAAGTATTAGAGGTCACGAAATTGTACCCATCAATACATATGTCAACCTCACTAATTAATCATGATTAATAATGAAAGAGATAAACACGAGTTTCTCATTCAAACGAGCTCCGATACGTCTTTTCATCTTTCTTCACTATTATTATATTTGTTAACGCTTTTTCTCAGCGGCCTGACTCGATCAGAGTATTTAAATATCTCTCCCGTGATAGTATTGTAAGTTTGTTAGGGGATTTGACATAACAAGCGCGTAAAGAAGGAACTGGCCATGCAATCACTCTTCTTATATTTTGCGACACCGTGTGTGAAATTTTATGCAACTATTCCAAATTTAAGCCTACCTAATTAAATGAAGGAAAGTTTCGATAAATAAAACTTCCAAAACCAAATATCACTAATTTAGGCCGAAAAGGGGCGTCAACATGCAGAAAAGATTAAAGTTAAGCATTGCAGAGCTACGCATTCACTGTAATAGAACGTAAAACCTGCGAATCCTATAATCCGATTCGTATCCTCGGTGCAATCCTTAAATAAAATTAATCTTATATTAATAAATCATGACGGAACCATATGTTGCATGTAGAAATAATATTTTTAATGAATTAATCCTTATAATTATAAAAGTACAGCAATCCAATCTTATAAACCTATAAAATCAAGCTATTTCTGTTATTAAAGGAATGAGAACACTTTGGGTAATGTAGGACTACTAGGGTGCAAATGAAAATAAAGTTTATTTCTTGAAATTTCTCATACGGTCGATTTGTTAACTATTAAGTCTTCACAACTAGGCTTCAAGCGAATTCATTAAAAACTTACTCGAGATAATAATTCTTCGTCCTTCAAAATGTTTGCCTTTCACCCTCTCATTCCTGTGATAAATAAATTGTTGACAACTGAGTTTCTCTCCATCCAACTCTTACCTGAAAATGTACATTTTGATTGGTTCCGAATATAACGGAAATTTTCAGTATTAGCCACTCTGCAATCCCAAATTTTGCCTCGATCTTAGCATTTTCAATGGGTCTTCAGCTCCTGCCTAAGCATTTTGGATTTGGATGTAATTTCTTGTTTGGTTATGCGTCAACACTGTGTATATAAAAGTTGCCATAGGGGACAATGAATACTTCTGTCAATATTTGGTGATCATGAAATAGTAATCATCCATGTACACCCAAAAACTTCAATGACCAAAGCATTGATTAATAGTGAGAGGGAGAGTTGGATACAAATTTCTTAATCAGAAAAATCTCAGTCTATATTCCCACTTTGCTTAGACTTACTTGAAAGTTATGTTTTCTTATTAATATGAAATTATATCCACACATAACTATTTTGTTAAAAAATATCATGACTTACAAGGTAAAAAACAAAATTTTCCTTCTAAGAAAGTAAATGATATCATTTAAGAACAGATCTAATAGGCAATAAAGGTGAACGAATCGAAAGCTGGTAAGAGTAACATCAAAGCATCAAAGAGTCTTACTTCATTTGATTTCTGGACTTGTACTGTATAATATTTAGTTAAAGAGCAATTCACGCTACAAGATTCAAATTTAATGATTTGTCACCTGGATTACTGAGCAAATGCTTATCTATGATATCCAGTGCTTATTGACTGATTGTTCAATTACGATGGTCGGTCTTGCCATTTAAATTAATTTATTCCAAAGGTTGAGAGATCGGAATGATCATACATATGGCCAATTACAAGTTTGTCGGCTTCTGTTAGCAGCAGAGTTCCTGTAATTTCGGTTGATAAATCTTTCAGCGTATAAATAGTAATCATGATAATACCATATGTTGCACTTGGGAAAATACTTGACCAAAATCGAAAGTTCTTCTAATTGCTGTTGGCGCCAACAGAAAGCAATAAATTGTTTCCCCAAACTGTACCACACAAATCATCATTTACAAATTTGCAAACATACCTACACATGTATATGGATACATATATATACATGCATACGTACAAAGGACATTGAAAACTTCATCCCACCCCTTCTGTCTCACTCTTCTGCTCGAAGAGAGGAGACATTTTATCAGATATGCCAAACCGAAATAAGCCCCTCACTATCACCACCACCCAACTTGTACTCAGCCAACTCCCATAGTAGCAGCACGCGTGTACCTATCGTAGACAAAAGAGGGGCTTTTTCACTCCTCCCCCATTTCACTTGAAATTCTATCTTTTCCCTCCTCACCCCTCAAAATGGGTGCTTGCTTTGCCCGAAAGAGGGGAGGGAATGATATTGGACATATCACTTGTATTGCATCTACTCACCCATGTAGACAGCGAAGGGAGAGCGAGGTAGAAGCTCGTTCCATATAGAGCACCAACGAATATTTTGTTTTTCTGCCCCCTTAACTAAACAGAATAAGCAGAAGTCTGGTATGTGGTGTTTGTGTTTTTAAAATCATGTTAATCTCTCTCTACCTCATTCTCTGCCTCAACCTAGTTTTGTTTGGAAAAAGTTTAAACTGCTGTGTTGTGATTAATATTAGCGGGAAATGATTTCTCTGGTTACGTGACTGAGCTAGAGAAAAGTTAATTAACAAGTCTCTATCCTGTAATTGATTAGTTTAGTGTTAAGGTGGTTGAGAAACTCGAATGCTCCTTTGAGAAGCGTTGTGTTGTTTACACTTGCCTAACCTTTAAATTGAAAGTACAGTGCTTATCTCTGGGACACAAGTTTTGTATTTAATTGCGAACAAACTCAGTCAAAAGACACTGGGATTGAAAGCGAGATTAGGATGCCAAACTGGAATTCATGACTGAAATATAGTTCAGATAATATTCACTTTCCATGGGCTATATCTACTTACCTGCCTTAGGTTGAAAATATAGCGTCCAGTTAGATCAATCACTGTGCATACATCAAGAGATATTGATAACTACAACAATGTAATGAGTTAAAAGAAGATTGAGAAAAAAGACTTTCTAGTCCATTAAAGAAAGTGCTAACAATCTGGAAGAAAGATATCCTAGAGCTGTCCTCCATGAGAAATCCGGACCAGTTTGGTTGACTATCAATATCATTAAATTATCACTAATGAGCATCGATTTGACCACTTTTGACTTTGAAGACAGATACATTGACCATCTATGCAACCAGTTTTTCAATATTCACCTTGGGTGAAAGAAAGGCATTTCAATTTTTCGGATTAAGAAACGTGAATTCTGTCAGTTGAGTAAGTCATCTCAATCATCACTGAATGAATATCCGTTAATCGCATAGAAGTGCGCGTTATCGCTGCTATACCGGGGAAAGGATGGTCTTCAGTGGTAAAAGTTACATTGTATTCATGCTCAAAATACATTTCTATCTGTAGCTTGAGTAATTTGGGATCAATCTCGTTAAAAAGGATTTTAAGCCTCTTTCAGGTATTCAAAGATATGGTGGAAACAATGCGTATATTATTTAATCATGGTTCAATTATTAGTTTCAGTTTTCTTTGAATCATCTCAATTATGAAATTACAATGATCACAGGCCGTTCAAATGATTATATTGTCGATTTTCGACATTTTTGGTAACTATAGCAATTTTTCTCCAATAAACTCATATTTTAATTATTCAAATTGGATGGATGAGATTTTATTAACTGAAGTAACTAAGATAAATTCAATGGTATTTAGACGTCATAACAACATGTTTGTATTGCAAGATTTAAAATTAAAAATCACCAATACTTACATCAAGTGACTAAAAGCACCTATTGGTAATGAAGAGCTCATTAGGAAGTTTAAAGAGAGGAGAATTCATTTCCACACTTTCAAAGAAAATTATAAAATGGGCATTACAAGCTGTTGGTATATTAACAGAAACGATTTCCTGGAAGAACTATTTGGAAAAATAAACCCTTTCAGACTCTTCAGACATACAGGCCAGGTATTCCTTTACTTATTACAGTAATTCTAACGATAAGCCCCTGTTTGTTTCATTTATAATTTATGTTCCTGGGCTTAGTATAAATAGTGAAATAATTTGTAAATTCTAAGGGGTACAAATGACTTATACCTAGAGACCACTATGCGATAAATCTCTAAAGAGTAACTTCCAATCTATGTAATCTAATTACTCTATCTAAAGCAGCGCTCGTAAGTGATAAGTAAATGCCAACAGAATTGGAATCAAAGATACTTCCTTCAGATGGATAAAACCATGCTCTTTTATCGCCAGAGTCTCTAAATCATTAAGCTCTTTGATTGTTTCTAGTGCGGCAGAGATAAAATATGGTGATGTTAGATATACTTGGGTCACAGGGTCAGATATGTCCCATAATCATGACTCACCTACTAGACGTAGATACATATGCATTTATTCCACTCTTCCACCTCCTACCCTCCCTTCTCACAGTAATTACTCTAGAGAAGATGAATTGACCAGGTGCAGAATGAGTCCCTCAGTTCTCCACACACACGACAAAACTTAACCTAGGTAATTAGGTGGACACGTGTGCATCTGTTGCAAGAATGATTAGGACGAAGATAGGGAGGGGGATGACTTTAACCTATTGTCCTGACTCCTACCTTAGCAACCGTGAAAAGGCATGAGTCCTCCTAACTACCATAGGACTGATCTACCCGCATATTTGGCTATCCCAAGCTATAATTTAGACATAGTTATTCTAAAAAATGTATCGATTATAAGCGGAAGGGAGCATGAATTCTCTCATTTTATATCTCCATTAAACTTGTCTCTTAGTTCTAACTAACTGACTGGTGGGTTATTCAGACTAATTCGTATAGATGGAATAAAAATGGACGGCTGGCAGTCCTATATGGTTTCAATATCCGAAAAAGCAGGTCAATTTTGAATGGAATGAGAATCCTCTCCTTTTTAAGACTAACAGACACACCTACGATGAGTTCAGATGATAACTTTTGATCGTTATTGTTAAAACTCTGTTTAGATGTCTGAAACATATGTTGAGGGTTTGAGATAAAAGTGAAATAGGCTTTAATTCAGTTTAAAAAGAAATGCCATTTAGTTCTAACAGTTCAAAACATTGAATAATAGAAACCAGTAACAATTTGCTTGGCATAATTCCTTTTACCAATGTTCAAGATTGTTATCGCGTGGCACAAAATGAATATTTTTGATTAGATTACATTTTAGATATCATGATGAAATACAATTTCTCTGCCAATCATACTTGTCAATTACTTTTCGTTTCATACTCGTTTGAAAAAGTTAAATATATTAAAGCATCTTAAATCACTAGGGAGACTTCTTAACAAAGATTTGCTTGGATAGAGAGAAGATATTACACAGCCGTTCGTGTGAGAAACTCACATCCAACCACTCCTTATTTTTTATCAGAATTAATCAGTGTGGATGAATATCGATAGATATCAATTTCATTACCTCAACATGCAAGTTGACTACTGTATCACCGACACACTCAACTAAATTTATTGTATTTTCTATTATTTATAGTAAAATAAGCCTCACAATTGTAAGGCAATAGGAATAGAAAGGATAGTCTTGAGGAAAAGAAGGAAGTAGAAATAAGAATCAGGAACTTGGGAGGATTCCATTTCGTCGGAGCTCAATAATAATCGAGCTGTCTAGCTTTAACAATTTTAATTTCACTCTAATCAGATTAGCTTAATTGCAAATTTTATTATTTGACCAAATTTAAAGAGCAAATGCCAACTGAATTGGGTTATTTTTAATTTTGAAATTATAATGTCTGCATTTTACCCATAACAAGTACTTCAAAACGGTTCCTCTAAAACTTGTAAAACTTTTCCTTACATCCAATGAGTAAAAATCCTCATTTTTAATTTCGTAAAATGAAGAACGCCTGCGAAACATATACACATCGCACTGTCCGGTATTAGCCAATCCAAGAACGGGAAAGACGCGCGATGTGGTTGATTGGTCAAAAGCCACCAATGAGAGTGCTTGGCGAACGTATACACGGTGAAAGCGTGTATGCCAACACATGCTATCTTAAACTTAATCATTTATATACAAACGCTCTGAAAGAAGGCATGTCTTCTGAGAATTTGATTTCCAACAATACAAGCAACCCATTTGAACCAAATCTATACAGGAACCACCAACCGAATATGCCCTACTACATTGAATTTCCAGATTTCAACCCATTTCGAAATGTTAACGGTGAAAATAACCAGGCACCAAGACAGTATAGCCAGCCTAACCCCCATATCAAACCTCAGACCACAGACGGGCTCTCACATAGATGGAGTCAGGGAGATCGTTCTGTATCAAAATACTTTTCGGTTGAGACCTCCCTATCGGCGGCCGAAATTCCGATCTATCAACCGGATTGGAGGATACCAGCTCACCGTAGTCAGGAGCCAATGAATAGTCCAAAATCAATGAGTTCCAACGCGACTCAGATGTTGAATATTGCGACACCGACAGAGGGTGAGGAGATGGGAGAGGATGAGATGGAAAATACGGAAGAGGGGGAATACGGATCGATAAGTGGGGCATCCTCTTCTGATCGATGTCCCGTGGCCGTCTACTCACAAAACGGCATTCCGACTGATGTTTATCATTGTGTTTACAAGAACAGTTCATCTCCGGATGCTGAATCAAATGGAATTCACCATTATGACGAGAGACGAAAGAGCATGTCGTATGATTCTCATATGAAGGCTGAACAAGTAAGAACCAATTTCTATTTAGTTTTTCTAATTATTATCATTACTCACAGTACTACCGAGAAATTTTACAATTTTTAACTGTAAGAAGCTACCGAAATCAGTTAAAAGAAAGCCTAATAAATGATGTAGATACTGTAGTCAACGTCAAGGTATCAAAGAGTCTTACTTCATCAGATTTTTGGACTTGGGTTATTTAATATTTACAAATGAGCAATTCACGTCCCAAACTTCAAATTTCACGATTTGTTCCCTGGATTGCAGCAAATTCTTGTCATGGATTTTCAGTGCTTACTGGCTGGAATTATTTAATAAAGAAGGGCCGGTGTTCATTTCACTTTTTCTTCAAATGTTTGAGAGAACAACATTTTCTTACATGCACTTAATTAGCTTATATATCGGAGAAGGGATAACCGAAAATATTATGTTAGTGAAGCTCTGTAAATTTTGCTGAAATCCCGCAATTTTTCTCATATATATTGCTAAAGGTATCTAGATTTGTTCGTATACATGATGCTGCTGTTATCTTTCGTGTGATCCCCAAAGAACTATTCCGACTTCCCCTATTAAATTTACTACTTGCTGTCCTTCCACTAACGATAAAATCCAATACCACGAGTAGATAAATATGGAAATCGAAAAACATTTGGTCTGATGATCGTTGAGCTCGGATGAAGACTCTTAGATTCTCATTCCTACTACCTATAAATTTCCTCTTAGAGTAAGCATATTCCCTCTTACATGTAACTTTCTCTTTCTACGAGATTGAATATTCTCCCATAATTAAAATTTGTGATAATGATGGCTCTGCCATGGAAAAAAATACGATAGTGGATGAAATCTGCCTTATCTGCAATTTATTGACAGCAGATAGATGTTTAATTGGCAAATTAAACATTCACTCTTTTAAGAAAGTCACATTCGACTTATGTACAAAAATGTATCCTTTTTTTTAAACCCTCGTCTTAGTACGAACCAAATATATTTTCTCAAGATTATTCGAGTCACTCCTGATCAAAAAGAGCTTCATCATTGCTCAAAATACTTTACAACTTTTTGTCGTGGAAAATAATAAATAATCATATAAGGTTTGAAGGGGTGAGAGGGCTCTAATGGAAGCATATAATAAGGTCAGGATGTTAAGAGTATTACTTTATTTGAAATCAGGAAGCACTAAGTTTTCCACTTTCTCATAAGGAATAAAACTCAATATAAATAAATATCCTAATTCTCCAAAGACTAATTTTTATAAAAAGCTGGATAAGTTCATGTCCTCAATTTTACAGCATGTTAATTGGGTGATTTAATTAAATATTTAATGATGTAACTTCGAAGTCATTTGCTTTTCTCGTAACGTCTTCATTACTAATGTATCTAGGGTTTTGGAACTGAATTTAATTACTTTTTGTTATCTCCCCCTATTGGAATTTCTATCAAAATATTTTTTTTCAGGATTAACAAGATATGATTATTTATTACTTTAGGGTTGTTTCTAGTTAAGATTTTATGTTTTATTGAGTCCTTGAGTAGGAAGGTAGCATTCGAAATGAACAACTGGTACGGACTCATGGTGGTAAATGGAAGCTAATTAAATTTTTACAAGTTCATTATTTACGTAAGTGTTTATATATAATAATTATACCTTATCTCAGATGGAAGTGATGACTTCCACTAGGTCTTAGTATTCAAGAACTAAGCTAATAAGAAAACAATTATTTATTTTTATGTGGAAATATTTTAGGAATTGAATCGTGAATTGGAAGACCATTTCCTTTGTAAAATTGAAACATTGACTCAATATTATGCGACGGTTTTACCAGCAAAAATTCTCTTGTTAAATCATTTCGCTTAGAGGGTGAAGGAATCAAATTCGTATAGTTTAGCGGAAAATTTCACATTACTGAAGGTACCTTTTGATTCATTTGAAGTATAAACTTGCACTGCTAAGCATTGCTCTAATTAGCGATAAAATCAAACAATTCACAGTGAAAGATTTTTTCCATAATGATAACGGACTTATTCGCGTTTATAATTGTCCCGTCTTAGTAATTTAAAAGATGATTTGATACATTATAATGTTTTATTTTTTAACTATTTGTATGGTTGTGCAAAGGATGAAATATAATTTTACTGGAATTCAGTTCCAAAGTCACTTTATCACAAAATGCGAATCTCTATTAGCTACTAACATTTCACCATCATTTTTCTATTACATAAATATAAATCGATTATTTGTTCTACGACATCACCTTAGAGCTCTAAAATTTAACATATTATATATTATGATCCAAAAATTTTTACATTTTATAATGCAGAAAAGTAATTGAAATCGGTTAACTGTTAATTCAATAAACGATATAGGGGCGGGATTAAAAAGGTACAGAGAGCAAAGTCAGGGTATCAAAGTGTCTTATGTCACTTAGTTTTTGGATTCAGATTGCATAATATTTACTAAATAGGTACTTCGGGTTCCAAAATTCAAACTACTTGATTTGTCTCCTGGATTTCTAATGTACATTATGAGTGGTCCTGGCACTACAATTCTTTTATTCTCATAGTTGAAGTCAGAATGATCTTTCATATTATTAAGTAGCTTATATGATCTAAGCATAACAGAGCAGAGATAGCTAAAAATTTTCCACTTACTAATAAATTGTCGGACAGTTGGACCTCTGTAGTAAATTACTGGTCAGTTAGCATTATCAAAATTAACTTAATGGATATGGATAGTTAATCATGACCAAATACGAGATTACACAACCAAAACAACTGCTCGTTGTCACTGTGTGAGCACTGTTTCATTCACGAGTAAAATAAAGCTCATTCGATCGCAGTCCAAAAATTCGAACAGTTGGAATTGCGTAGTTATGAGCTTAGGAAGGGGCTTTAATTTGTTTGCAGGTGATTTGGCTTCCACCTTTCTGATCATTCCGTCAACAGCTATACGAGCTAACAAACTGATAACCACTTACGAATAAATTAAAATTTAAGTGATCTCATTCTTTATTTATTCCTATTTTTCTTCATATTTTTAAGGTCATAGAAAATAATTAAGTAACTAAACCATAAGAGACTCTACCATATGTAATGCTTTACAGTTAATGGATCTCATACTGCCAGTTATTCAAGGCATGTCCTTATAAGGTAATATCGATTTCATTATATATCCCATCAGCTCATTATGATGATCACTCTCTTCCTATATCTCATCATCTCATTTACTCCAATAGATGAAATTTCACTATACAATTATATCATGATAATAAATATCCTATTATGTTTGCAGTTATCTTCCCGTATTCACTATTGGTCAACTAAAGAACACATTCTCCTTATTGGTGCTAGTGACTTCATTCCATTCCCCATATAAAGAACTGCATGATGTGTCTAAATGCCTGCACGTAACTGCCTGTGTGCTTTGTAAATACTTTCTGACAGTACCGCTATTTCACTTCTGTGTTGCATTATTAGAGTACATTCTTCGTGTTATTCAATTCTCTGGAACTCTATTCCATTGTTTGGGAACTGTGTTAATTCCTACATTTGCTACTATTGAAACCATAATTCCAATACCATACCATTGGAACTACCTGCAATTTCCCTGTTTTCTTTAGATTTTATCATCTAATTTCTTTAAGTCCAGCTATTTTAAATTGATAATTTTAAGCTTCATAAATATTTGAGAGTGATATACTTTGAACCCAACTATTAATAGATCACATATTCAAGAAGTATTTCTCCTCTATCAATTGCAAATCGGTAGATGGCAAAGCCTTAGAAAATATTAAATTAACGGATACAGGATAAAAAATCAACCATATCCATTAATAGTGGCAACCGGAATGTGAGGTTCTTACAGTAGTTCTAACGCAACTTCCATTTACCTATGAAGGTCCTTTAATAGAACATTCTTTCACTAGTTTGACTAGAGAATTATTATAACTGAAATCTAATATTTGGTTAAATCAAAGATATTTTCAATATCTCAGAATCTTTCATGTTTTCCTGCTATACAGAAACGTTTTCTTTACTTTAAAGTGGAATATTTCATTATCTTACGAAAATATCAACGATAATAAGCTTACATTTCCAAAATCTTTAAACGAATAACATGGTTTTACTTCTGGTGAAGTATAAAATATAATTTTAACAATGAATTTCACTGTGAAAATTGTATGGCGACCGTATTATCGTTTGTGCATTGAGTGTAATTCAAATAACCATTCTGAGAGTAATTTAAAATGCATTTGATTTGGCTAGCGAAATAGTGAGTGAATCAATTATTGCCTCTCTAAATTCCTCTCTTACTCCCCGAAACTGTCGCAGCCTTCGTCATGACAGGGAGAAAGAGATAAGTAATGGGACGGTTGGAGGGCATTGTCAATTGCCCGGCCATTCGTCTTATCTGATGTACTCGTCCTTCGCTCTTCTTACCAAGCTCCTATCTTGCTAGCTAGCTAGATCTTTTGCTTTCTGGCTCACTATTTCGTCCACATTCTCCTTAACTGCGCAGTTGAGCTGAATCTCTCATCAACTTTTACCCATTCTCCCTCCCGAAGTCATGTTTGACCTTAAATATCCTCTCTATCGTCTTACTTCTTACTCTATGCACTTATGGCTTTATGCGGTATACCTTTACTTAATTGCCCTGAATCATATGACTAACTTGACCGAAACTACAATCACTAATTCTAGATTTAAATTAACAGTTGATTACTGATATTAGATACTACTATGTAATAACGCTCGTAGATTTCCCCCTGCACCTTCTGACCGACTGTTTTTCTCTACATAAACATAGCAATTATCAAATTACTATTTTAACAGACACTATTTCTAATGGCATAATTAGAACCCAAAAGCGTTTACAATTATGCTAAATAAGGAAATCTTAAAACAGTTAATATCCTTCTATGTCTTTGACCATTAAATCACAATATAGTGGGTAAAATGCACCTTGGATATTTTATTACTCCTGCTCATCACGAACGAACTTTAATTCTGATAAAAGTTCTGAGACTTGCAAATGGTAATAATATCGTCTCACATTTGGTGATCTCTGTATTTATGACGTTTCAATTATTTAGCACGAGTTGCTGGGTTTCGAGTTGGTGCTTTCTTATAAGGTCGACTTATATTTATATTACCTTTTTCCATCAGTTATTTACTTCTCAAACGCATCAAAGAAAGTGTTAATAAAAAACTCAGATAAGGGAAGGGCATCTAAGAGCTGCTTTTATGAAATATTTGCATTCTGCCTTCCTTTAAGTTGATCATAACCGACCAAATGAGTTGGCCTATAAATGTTCACTGATAAGCATCAAGCACATGACCTCTAACTTGGCAGACGTCCATGTTGACCATCGTATCTCAGTTATAATAACTACTGTCACTATTGCATAAACTGAAGCTGATTAGCAAGTGCATAAGGAGGGTTATGGAAATATGCTAGAGGTTCAAAATTCACTTTCGTGATGGACTGGTAATTCTGATTAAGGACAATTTGATGAGGAAATATAAAAATGTATATAATATAATTTCAGTCAGGGAAACAGTAAAATGTCTAAAAACGGCTATGAATGTAAGGGCATACAGACGAACAGATGAATTAACTTCATGATTTCCATCACATTAACGAAAATTTATTCTATGTAATAAGATGAGACCATAAAGATATACATTTTTAAATATTACAGTTACCTAATAGGAAGGAAAGTAAAATATAAAGGTGCCTTTCTTGAAAACCAAGGATAACTCTGAAGCTCGAGTTGCAATATATCCAAAACATCTTCTGGTTATCTGGGAAGTCCATTTCTGTTGGAGAATCGTTTTCACAGCAATTGACGGCTACTGAACGGAGAGTTGAATTCTCTTATAGCATCATGGTCGCACATTTTACGATCCAGCTCTAAGTTACTTGATGACAGAAGAAAGCTAACACCTGAAATTATCGAGTTTAATAAAAGGGTGGTCACACCATTTTGGTAGAGCGTTCAGCAGGTATAGGCTAATACTTATCTTTGAAGCAAGCTGATTCAGTAGAGCTTACTGAGCTGTGTTTATCCAATAATGAATAAATAAATACTTTCTTTCAATTTAAAAATGCTACTGAACATTATTTAAACAAAGCTAGCTATAAAGATGTTAACTGACGTAATTATTATTCTCTTTCAGTTGTCACTTTCGAAGCCGGATATGGGTAGTCTAACAACATTACCACCTCAAAATGGCATATTCAACGGAAGTTCGACTCGCAGTTCAGGAACATCTGAGGCAGCAACAGCTACGAGTACCAGTGATGCACCGAAAAAAGGCGAACATATAAAGCGTCCAATGAACGCCTTCATGGTATGGTCCCGCATGGAAAGACGACGCATTTCTCAAGAAAATCCCAAAATGCATAACTCAGAGATTAGCAAGAAGCTAGGAGTAATGTGGAAAACGCTGGGCGAAAACGAAAAACAACCGTATAAAGATGAAGCCAAACGCTTGCGCGCTAATCATATGAGTCAACATCCAGACTATAAGTACAGACCTAGACGTCGGCATAAGGCAATGGAGAAACAGAAGAAAACTGGCCCCGCGATTAACATATTTGGAAAAACTGGAATGAATGAAAATGGCTTCTTTAGCCTGAGACATCCCAGTGCTGCTAACACTCAAAATACGGATTACAGGGCCTTCAATTCCGCTACCACTCATCCCTCTTTTGAATTCTTCAACCATTCGAATAGGTTTCAGCAACATTACCAGGCGCCATATAATCTTCATCAATTCCCGCAAAACCCTTACGATGAATACAACCGAACTAACAGACAGGCGTATGAAGGATTTCATCATGCTACTCAATCGGGTTACGCGACTTCGATCCCCTCAACCACAAACGTATCTACTGCATCATCGTCATTTTACCCACCTGGCTACCATCAAACAACTGAAACTGATAATAAGGCTGATATACGTCCGTCTAACTTTTCCGTAGCGGCAGCCATGGCTAGTTTTGCCTATCGTGGTACGGGAGAGTGTTCCTTAAACTCTTGGTGGAAAGAGAGGTTGCAATCCACCTCTGAGCCAACTGAAAACTTTGGACAAATCCCAAATCGATGGAGACAGGCACTAGATCCCTCGGAGGAAGCTCTTAATGCTTACTTTGGAAATGTATTTGGCCAGGGATCCTGTCAGCAAGATACAGAGGTACCTTCACCATCATCATCATCGGGTCATGACTATCATCAGCGGCAACCTGCGAACCCTCTTCTAACATCCAGTCAACATGGACTCCTACAATCGGCTATCCCTCTGCCGCCTTCCACTGCAGCACATGTGAATGAGATCCAAGGAGATTCCCTGTATACGGGGTTTACAAACATGACAGTTCCTCCGCCTTCAAGAGATAGTGCGGTGAATGAGTTAGAGAGTGTCTACTCCCCAACTCATTCATTCTAACCAAATCGGGTCGACAAGGTCTTTATTACCCCTTCCAAACTCTATCACTTACACTGTTTATCTTTTTCCCAAAAATGCATTTACCCCCTCTCGGGGTTGTCTTTCTGTAGTATCTCCTTGAAAACGACATATTTCCACATTCTTCGTCCTGTTTCTAGCCTGTGAGTAGTATTGGTGTGTACGTGTTCTTAATTCTATGATTTGCAGAATATGCAAGTCTGTAAGTTTGCCATCACTTAATTATGGTATTCTATACTATAGTATATTAGACTTTTTGTTCTTTTGCTTGCTTGGTTTACATTTGCACTTTTTAGTGGGGAAACAAGTTACAGAAAGGAATAAGAAAATTGCAATTAGCAAGCCTTCTCAACTTGCTGTTATCAAGACAGGTGTGGACATGTTGTCCAAGTCATCAATCCAAAATGCTCAATCAAGCATTTCTACCTCACTTTACCCTCAAATCGAATAGTTTGCAATTAGAGAGAAGAAAATATTGCTTCATTAGGATTTGGTTTCGCTACATTATGTTTAACTTGAAAAGTGATATAAGTTGGGAAAAAATGAATAGTGTAGTGGCTATTTCGGATTTACATGTTGTATTAATAGCCACAAAATACTGCATTCAAACCGTGTTATTATTCTAGAATATGATGAAAACAACTTAGGAAAGAGCTGAAATGTCAAAAAATTGCTCTAGGAAGGTAAATAGTAAATATTTCATATCGTCGAAATATTGTCCTCTGGATATGGACAGGAATTTTTTATATTATTTGTTAAAATCCCGAACTTTGTTCAATATTTACATTTGATCATTCATTCACACCTTATTTGAGCTGAAATAGAGAGATGAGGGTTTGAGATGGAAGAGGAACCAGAGAGTTACAAGCCAAGTTAGTGAGGCAGTTGTCACTGTGAGGTGACTTTGAAAGAACCAAATGGTTGGATATATTTGTGGATCAAAAATATCAGATTAAAATGACTTATTGATCGATTGTCTAGTGTTGGCACCCCTTAAGGTATATTTAAGTTCACAGAGGAATCTCAGATGTTTAAATGGAAAAAGATCAAGCTCACTCACGGTAAGTATCTATTAGAGAGTTAGTTCAATTGAGATTTAAACGAAAAATTCCATGAAGAAGTGATTTAATATAGAAATAAATGATGAATAAAATTATTCAGGAAAATTTCATGAAGAACTGCTAAAAAACTGAAATTAAATCAGTGTAAGGACATTGAAATGCTTCAAATTAAGGAATTTTTAATAATTAGAAAGCGTTTACCGTTTCGTCTATTGATATAATATACAGAATTTACAGGATATACAGAATTCTAATGTTGGATAGGGAAGATGGTAATTTCTTCGGACATCTCTCAGGATCGATAATGATAATTCTAAAAGTGATCTCTTCTCCCTTATATCGATTTCAGGGAATCCCGTCCAGGCATTAAATACTAGGTTAAATAAGATATTTACACATTGAAGGAGTTTAATATCAAAATTCTTGAAGAAATGTTTGGAATGAGTATATAGCTGTATCGGTCATTCTCTTTTAAATTACACTTCCATTTAAAAACACTGCGTTTTCTATTTACATCAAAAAACATAAGTGGAGATCAAGTTGGTGTGCAAGAGAACCTCCCACTACTTCACCGCTAGCATACTGTACTAAAAACCAATTAAATATTATACCTAACTGGAAAATGAAAACAGAACTCAAAAGAATGCGGTTTGTTTTGCAATATTCGGACGCACGTGCTACTTATCGCGGCATCTTTCCTAGCCTGCCACACGTGAAGAAGGAAGAGAAGAAGATAAGATTCCGAAGTCGGGATTTGATTTGAGGTTAGAGTGGGGAGAGAAGGGTTGTGGCGGTAATGATTACTAGAGTATTGTGTTAAGAAGTGGCTTTGGACTTTCAAACTTCTCTGTTCGTCTTTGACTCATTAGTGCACGAGCTTTCGAGACCAAGAAAGAGATAACTTATTATTATTCATAGAAGATTTCTAGGTAATTAGTAATCGCAATCGAGGAGTAGAAACATAGGAAACAATAAATAGCCTTTAATTTTGCCTTATCTACTGACAAAAATAAATAAATAAAGGAGGTTTTATTTCTTCTAAATTTATCAGTCGAGCAAAATGAATGTTTTTATTAATTAATTGTGGCAGGTTCATACTGGCGGTATAATTTCAAAATTACTGACAAAACAATAAATTTTAAGAAGTGTTTAAATTTAATGATATGGAAAATTTAAACTTCATAGAAAACTGGAAAAAATATATAATAAAGACTAGTAGAATGTACTAGAAAGCAATTTGGCTTTATTCAATGCTATTTTTGGCCAAATCGTGTATTTGTCCCC
>CAADRB010000030.1:689926-720197 GCA_900708905.1 Hymenolepis diminuta
CCCCTCCCACCGTTAATAATACTTAAATTTGCAAACACAAACGTGTATTAATTCCAATTAATTCCTAGCAGCATGAACATTCAAAGGGAAAAGCTATTCATTTTTTCAGGAAGACACATTTGACTAACCCAGAAATACTCTCAAATTGAAAAAACACTTAAAATACAATTCGGCAAATGTTCGTACGGCATTCTGTCCACTAAGGCAATACCTATGCTGTTCAGATCCGTAATGAACATATCTTTGAACTCATTGTATCACATCTCCACACGGAAATCATTAGCAAAGTGGTCAATCTATGCACCTAACAAGTCAGAAGTCACAAGGTCAGTGCTTGACCAATCATACAGGTTAAATATTTTCGACAAGGGGTTGTAGGAAGCGATTTCTTCATCAGAGTTACTCTAAGATGTCTTAGCACCACCCATGTTAGGTGCTATAAATGTTTTCGATGTATGTACACTCGTCCACAAAATCAGAGGTCACGGGTTCGACGTCCATCGGTGCACATCCAATGAGTGGAATGGCTAACTACACAAACTGAGTTTGATTAATAAAGAGGTTGGCAGAATTCGAGTTTATGACCTGGTAGGCTCAATGTTGCTACTCCTAACCCAAGGTTAGGTCACGAGATCGATGCTCATTGGTTCATATCCAGTCACGTGAAACGGATTAACTACGATCTAAAGGAGGGGTGGCAGAATGCAAATTTCTCATTTTAACGACTCCGTGATGATTTCTTACAAATATTTTTAGCACAACGTTTAGTGTGTTTGCAAAGACATTTTTTCCTGAAGCAGAATTTTTGTTTTTTAAATGGATGGGGTAACTTTATTCATCCATTTCAGTTAATTAGGTACATGATGGCTGGTTTACTTGTTTCAGATCATTTACCTTTGTTCAGAGGTGCACTCTGCTTATCATATGATTAAGTTCTGCTTTATGTATTTATTGGAATAACAGAGGAAGTGTTGATCCTTATGCAACTTTCAAGTCCCGTGGGAAAGTAACTATAGCACCCAAATTCATACTGACCTTATATGTCAGTGGTGTCAGAGGTCACTAGGCTAGTATTCACTGATGGTCACTTACTGATGTGGATGTTATTAATTTCGGCCAATAGAGGAACAATAAAAGCAGGTTCCTCACAAGTGTGATTCGAAATACTTTCTCTCTACCTAAAAAGATATTGTAAACAAATTTCTTAAAGGACTTTTTTGCTGAAGACGTTAATAAAATCATTTTTAGGATGCGCAGTATTTATTCACTCCAATTAATTTGGTACATGATGGGTGATTAACTCGTTTCAGACCGCTGAGCTCACCAATCTCATGATTAGGTGGATTTAAAAATAAATAAATCATTTTTAAATTGATGCGGTAATCGTTTTTAATTTATTATAATTAAAATTATAAATTAGGTCAGGATATAATTTTTTCTTAACTTTTTAGTAGGACAAATCTGTAGAAACCACAACTAAAAATTAACCATGGCAGACAAACTTGAACTCGTGTAATAAATTTCAAGTAAGCAATTTCTTTTAGATAAACTCAAACTTATTGAATTATTGTTTATAAATTTCACAATGTGGTATGAATTTTGTTTACTCAGTGCATGGGTTTAAAATGGATTTTGTTGCGACCTTTTATTATTAAGTCACCCTGATTAACATCGTCAACAAGTTGGATGGGGAAATGTATAGAGATAGCTGTGACAATAAATAAGCGAAAATAAGCAGAAATAATTGAAAATATAAGATTTAACGATGTTCGAAATGGAGTAAATGGCGATTTTGTTTCGGTCCTTTATTTATTTGTATTTAAACCCACAACATTTCTTTGGATCGCAATTCGAAGATTGTTGAGCAGAAAATGAAGCTAACTACGGGCTTGAATCCATATACTCATTTCCGTTACTAGCCAGATCATAAATTGTGAAAGTTTGTTAGGTTGGATGGTGGTATCAATCCCTTCTTTCTAGCAACCGAGAAGAGTGGTGTCATAGCTAAGGTTTAATATTTACATAAGTGAAATCAACCCTTTTGAAACCATTTGTAAGCTATTTATATGAATACCCATTGGAGATCAAACTTGCTTGTGACCACTCATACCATATTGCAAGTATAAATGGACAAAACCATATATCAAAGCCAGGAAACGAAGATTCTTCTAAAGTAAACATGTTCATGCAATAAATCAGCTGTTAATGGATTCCAAGTCCATTAAATCAATTTAATTTTAGCACTATCATACTTAAATTTGTCTATAAAAACAGCTCAAGCCGAAAACGTGTGTAAGATTTGACTCAAAGAGATTGAAAACAGAAATCCATTTCCCCAGTACTCCCATAAATCCTCATTTCATCTTGCTTCATTCAGCTTTTTGAACAAATTTGTTACATGTGGACACTGTCTTGTCGTGCAGCATGTGTCCGTGTTGTGATTGAGTAATGTGAAATTTACAAATTGGAAGACATGTCACTTTAATGAGTGAACTTATCCGCTCTATTGCGTCAATGTTCTGCCTAAATTTCGTGATTAAAGATTTGCCTACACAATATATAGGCTGCCAACTCAGTCTAAGTCGAATCGAGATTGCATTACGGGGATGTTTCATTTGGCATGAAATTGGATTTGCCTTATAACAATCATGGGAGCTTGCGTTGACTCTATTGCAAAGCTATGTCACCATTGATAACACGGTTTGTAGAAGCTTAAATACTCTATTACGTTTACTACAGCCACGTTTGCCCAGACCCAGAGGAAGAAGGGAGATGAATGATAATTTAATAAAAGATTTTCTTTTTCATTGACACTTTGCTAAAAAGTACTCCGTTTTTAATGGAATTTGGATATAGGACATTGAATATCTAACTAATGAGCCAGAAATATGACATTGTTAGACTTACTTTCCAGGTAGATGCTCGTAAGAACAGTACTAGAAAATCTAAGGTTCGAGTTTTGGACTCCGTTCGTATAATTTTTAAGAATTTCGCTCATCACCTTCCATCAGAATTTTCGCACTGAGAAACTGTAGCACAGGGCTCTGTAATATCTGACTTAATAAAGGGGTAATACTGACTTATCTAAGTCAAATTCAGAATATACTATTCAGATCTTTAAGCCTCACGAATCCTTGACTCACAATTTACAAGTTACAAAAACAGAGCAGGACTATTTGAAGTAACTACTGACGTTATAGGGTGATTTTGTAAAATTTCAATACAAAATTTGGTTAGAATCACATATTTTTTTCGTTCAATGATGTTGATGATGGTTTCTTAGTTGAGTTCTTACTGACATTAAATTAATTATTGTGTTGATGGCCGGCAGATGGCCAACGTTATGGTCACAGATATAAAATTCGTCGTCCAGGTGATGAGTCTAGATGATTAATTTCAGTAGTCAGAGCGTTAACAGCAGATGAAAACTCTATCTACACCAAATACAGATCTGACGGATAACAACAAGGTACGAGAAATGTTCATAGTCAAAATACTCTGGGAGATAGTTCCATATCCATGGGTCTGAAAAATCGTGAGTATCGATCTGCGGGAGTTTATTTCCTTTTTAGACAATGAGATAATGTAGTATAATATACATAAATAGTGCACTACATTTCAAATGGATATTCACAATGGAATTTGTATTTCAAGTTAATATGGCGAAATAAAGTTACTAATTACTGAAGTGAAAACAAAGAAGCAAAACATGGTCCTTCAATAGACTTTGAAATAGTTACAGTAGGCTTAAAGACCGCATTGGACATCTATTATGCCAAGATAGCATTTTGTAATAATTTCATTAGATCTAAAAGGTATTAAAGAACACTACTAGGTTGAAAATCATCTTGACGAAAAGAAAAGTGGCAATTCAACTATTTCTCTAACATGTTACGTCGTGAGATATGTGCTCTCATAAAATTATTTCACATTCAGTCTGCTCTACAAATATGACCTTCAGATCTAATCATTACAATTAAAAGCTGTATGTTGAAATGGGAAAAATGTAACTATAAAGTTCCGCAGATCTGACATCCAGGTTAATGGAATATGTCAGCTATGGTTCCAACTGCTTAGTTCGTATCATTGATATGATATTTAAATAGATGGACTTACTATTTGAAGATTTTTATTAGCCATCTCCAAACCTGAAATTAAATGATGAGTAACTCCATCGTTCAACGATTTTTGAAGTGAAGTTTATCCAATTTCAAAGGTTGCAAATTGGTAAACTAAATAAATACGCGAATTTAGAGAAGACCGCTCTTCATTCCTAACTGAGTAATTTGACAAGTGAAAATTCCGACCTCTAAAGACTGAATTCTTGAACTCTCACTAAAAATTAACTTCTTAAAGCTATGTATCAGCTTTTCCAACACGCGCAATCACTACTAGCTTTATAAATAAAAAGAAAATTTTTGTTATTATTACTTTTTGAGGCGAAGAAAAAAGCATTACTGAATATTTTTAACAAGAATATTCTTCATTGTAGACTGTTGTTAAGCTGCAGTGTGATCATTCTGTGGTCAATGGATTTCGAGCGTGTACTATCAGAGAAAGGGTGGCGTTAAAACATTGTTAATATTTCTAGGATAAGGCTCACTGCATATCATGGCTATTAGCAGAAGGAAACACACTTAACTTTAATTTGTTCAAATTGTTTAAATCGGTCTAGTCGTTCTTATTAACGCTCAAATGCAATACCTTCTATCGATTATGAAAATTATGTCCTTATTTGGACTGTAACAGCTTTTGACATTTAATATAAAAATAATCAACCGATATAGGGAGAGTGAACAGGTGAGAAATGCAAATGTGTAAAAAAAATTAGGAGAGATTAATTTTTCCCCTGCAAATCGAGTTACAGTGGTGAGTACGAGCATCGATTTGAGAACAGCTTGCACGTTCCGCTTCCCTGAGTGAGCTTTGTTTGGAAGCAACAAACCATTGCGCCATCTCTTCCTCCCTCTCACGCTTTCCCCACTCATTCGTTCTCCTATCCCATTCTCTTATTCTCCGCACATCCCTTGGATGAGCAAACCCGGGAATTTCCACTTCTTTCGAAACTAAGCAATTATTAAACACCGAATGGCGGAAATTTGGAAAAAATTCGTTTTGCTGACTTTTTAACATTCAACTCTCACGAATCTAAAATATTGGAAATAAAGGCTTATTTTCAAACTTCTGATAATAAATGAATAGTATCTGAGAAATACAAACATCTAGACGACAATATCCGAATTTGAAGATATTTCCATAAATTCAAGAGAATTTTAGGTAAAATAAGTAGTTGACCGTTGATAAAAATGTAGCAAAAATAAATAATGGTAGCTTTTAAAATAAAATGAAACATGTGTACATAATATATGGAAATCATACTGCTGAAAATACAATTAACTTTATTATTTACAAGTGTTCATTTCTTGTTGTTTTAAATGGTAGAAAAATGAAAAATGGTTAAGAACTCATTTATCAGATTGTAACAGAAGTTCTGTCAAATTTTGAGCTGTGTTTAGGACACTATTAACAAATAAAATTTTATTTGTTCTTTCAGATTGTGTGATAATTATTGTTATTAATAACTATTTCTAGCCCTCATGTACTCTCCAAATAATGGGCATATCAGGCACATTTTACTGTTTCAATTTCATCAAGGAAATACGGAGGGCAAGCTCAGCAGCAAACACACTCAAAGACACTTATGGGAATGATGTTGTGAACGAAAAGACTTGCAGAAGGTGGTTTTCTGCAGATGGTTTCAAAAAGGATGACCCCAGCCTGAAAGACGAATCGAGAGCAGGATGCTCTAAAAACTCAATTCTGAGCAGTTGCAAGTTGCCATTAATGAAAATTCAACCTGCACTACTAGAGAACTGGGCAAAATCTCTAACGTAAGCCGCCATATATAGGGAAATGAAAAAATTCAAAGGCAAAGTCTCAAAGGCTGAGAAATGGATCCCACACGATTTGTCAGAAACCAACAAGCAACAGCGTGTGACCTCTTGTGTTTCACTGCGTTCTCGTGAACTTCAGGCACCTTTTTTAGGCCGATTCATAACTGACAGCGAAGAGAAGCGGATCCTTTACAACAATGTTAAGCGCAAAAGACAGTGACTAAGTGCAGATAGTGATTCAAAGCTAATTACACAACCAAGACAATTCGGGAAATTGTCTTGGCAAATTCTTTTGCGTGTATGGTGGAATTTGAAGGTAATTGTTTATTGTGAATTAGTGGGTGACAATCAAGCAATAACATCTGTGAAGTTTACTGTCAACAGCTAACTCGTTTAAAAGCAGTTAATGGGAGGAAAAACGGCTTTCTGTGATCAATCGAAAAGGAGTGATTCTGCACCATGGCAGTGCTAGACCCCACATTTCAGGAGCAACCAAAAATCTCGTTGAAGAATTTGGCTGAGAAGTCGTGCATCACCCGCCACATTCTCCCGATCTTCCACCAACCGATTTTTATCTTTTCAGGAATCATTAAATGGGACAAAGGCTGACTTCAAGAGAAGAGGTCGAAATGAGGAAGCTAGTTTCTTTTTTTGTGTCCACACTGACTAAATTCTATGAAGAAAGAATCAGAAAGATTACGGCAAGATGGGAAGATGTAATTAATAAAAATGGTGACTATGTTGAATACTAAATGAATGTATTTTTGACAAAATTTTCACTTTAATTCAAATTAAAAAATGGACAGAACTTCTGTTACAAGCTGATATTAGAATGTCATTCACTATTCTTGGCGCCCTAAACTCGTCGACTTTCTACCTTCCTCTTCGTTTTTCAGAGGTGTATTTAACTTACTATAATCTCCCGACACGCTTTCCCTAATTTGAGTTCTACTACGAGCAGCTCAAATGGAATTAGTTTTAAACCTTATGGATCAAGTTCGACTTCCCACTCGATTCAATTAGACTTTTTCTCCAGAACACGTGTTCATTTCAGTGGTAGTCTTTGAGCGATCACTTCCCTAGACACTTCACAATCTATTAGAAACTTATCAAGGCACACATCACCATTTTTCACTCTATGAAATTTATCAGAATCCGGAGACCGGAAAATTAGTCAAGTCATTAGTGTGATTGCTGGGTATCTCAGCGATTCTACTCTCTACATTGGGATTGTTTAACATCGTAAGATTTATAGTATTCATATATTAACTAAGTACTTCGTTACTGTTAGAGATGGGTGCTACTTTCCTATCTCATAGTCTCTGGAATTCAAGATACATGCTATCAAGCTTTGCAAAATGGATTTTGTGATTACACAAATACCCTACCTCGCATTTCATGCTCCCTTTCCTCTAATGTTAAATTGACAGCAATTTCCACATTTTTCAATACGCATTTTGGATACGTACCTTTCTCCAGCATTTGAGAAATCTCAGGTGAATTAAGGTAAATGATAGATAATGGTGAATAGTTTATAGCTAAATAAATTCTGACCCTTTGTGCAACGTTCCAATCAGTAAGCCGATGCCGATACTGAGAACTTTGTTGGAAATAAGCCAAATGATTTTGTGAGTGCAGACAAAACAGATTTTTCTGTCAGATAAGGCCATAGCAAATACGCAAAAGGATGGGAGAAGATTGTAAATATTAGCTCACTTCCAACCCTCAAAATTCTCAATATCCTGTTTGTGAAGCATCTTAGCGAAAAATCGTTAAATTTTATTTTGAAGCACAATTTCCTAGAGAGCCAGACTATCTACCAAAAGAAGTTCCAACAAACGTTAATAAAATAATGATATGAAACACGTAAGATCCCTAACCATGTGCAGAACTTATCCTGAGTAATTAAGTATTCTGTTCTATCTTGAGATAACTGCTAAACCAAATCGACCCAGTTTGGTTTCACCTCTACAGCGCCATAAGCCGTCGATCGAGAAACAAACAAGAACCAACAAGTTTGCACCCCACATCTACATTTAATTGGCTAATAGAATTAACCACAGTGGTTGGTAACCCACACCGTTGAATGTGTACCGATGAATATCGATCTTGTTACCGTTGCAGACGTGGACGTTGACAATTGCGCCATTAAGGCAGTAGAGTATTGTTGGCAAATCAAACGACAATTTCTTCAGATACTTTTTACATGCTCCCAAATTAATGCATCGCAATACAATTAGCTTTGATTATCATATTAAGCTTTTAGTAAATAATCTGGGATGGCTAAAGACGCATATCATAACTATTTTCCTGCCGGCCTCAATGTACTCCAAATTTACCAATCGGAGGAGAGATCGAACATATCAACTTTGGTTGATATAAAAGTAGATTGTATTTTGGGGGGTCTATTTGCCATAGTTTAAACAGACAGTCGATAATAACTGTCTGAACACGGGGCGGGAAGAGGATTTAGAGCATTCTCCGAACTTGCAATTAGAAAGGGGGGAGAATAAAGCTCATGAATTACATTCTAAGCCTCAGAAAATTTTATTCTGAACAGTTTGTGTATCAAAGTATCACAAAAGTTAAACTAATATGATGAACTTCATATTTATATTAAAGGCTCTTCAAACAGTTTGCCACGGCTGTGCTTTGATTATAATTTTGAGACTCTGCCCTTTACCGGGAGTAAAATACTGAAGATGGTCAACCTTATCATCTAAAGAAAATGTTTCTTTGCCGCCTCAGGATAGCAATAAATGCTGCCCTCATGTAAAAGAGTAAAAAGAGATACCATCAGAACTGTGCCAGATGGGCATTTAGAGGTTATGTTACTACTAACCTGAAGCCAAGGTGTGGCCCGAGAGATGATAACGGGGGATATAAGAAGAAATGAGACGCTGGCTTGAGCTAATAGGTCCTATTACCATAATTCAAGATCTATTTATGCAGATAAGAAGAGATCCCATTACTGATGGAGACTTAAGTAATTCATTGGAATTGCCACCCATTAGAGTCCTATGCAATCTTATTTCGACAATATGGTATGTTTGTAGGTCTTATGGACCTGAAACGCTGATATCAAATCAGTAGTAAAAATCCCATTTGCAAGTGACGTTTTAACAGCCCTAGTTCGTAGGTATAGCTACTGTCGATTTGGCTACCAGAAATACGAAAAGTACCCGCCTGTAAGCTTCTAATTCATTCACAGTAGGAATTTGCTTCTTTGGCAATGATTTAAGTAGTTTTAAAAGAATCACAGCTCCCATCCTATCCTGATATCAGATATAATCATCTCCCACAGTAATGCAGAAATGATAATAATAATTAAACAGGATAATTACAAAGTAGCAGGGAATTTATTTATCAAAACATAAATAGGCAGAATGATTTGACAACATAGCCGCATGAAATTAGTTCTAAATACAAAGGGAAAGGAAACAGAGAATCAAGCGAAATGGAACTGACATATTCGTTATTTAGTCTTTTTCTCTTTTTTCTTTTGTCGACTGGCAGGTTCAACATTCCAATAGTAAATTATTTGAGCTGAGAGGATGATATTGACAAAAGAACTGACGACAAAGTTGAGAATGACCAAATTGTCGCCAGTTTCTTGAACTGATGTAAAGATGCGAGCCAAGGACCCGGCTGTCATCAACCAAATAGAGAGAGCTGAAAGCTGACCAGTGCTACCGTTTCGGTAGTTTTCGAAAATTTGCAACCCCTATTAAAAGTACCTGAGTTAACAGAACAAACAATTTAGACCTACTCGAGAAATGGCAGTTATTGGAGTATTTGCAAACTGCATCCATGCAAGAACAGATAACGGAACGACTGGCGAAAGAGTGTATGCAAGAAAACCGACGTAACCACTAAGGAAAACGAGGCCATAAAGATAAGACATCTCCCAGGAGATTGTCAAGAAAGCAATTATTGCCGATTGAACTAGGAGGAACACTGAATCCCCAAAAGTGCTGAACGGAAACCCCAGATAGAGTGAATAGGCACTTGTCGATGTATAGCAAACAAGCTCAAGGACTTGTGCAATCATGCTAAGACCCTCAGCACTACCACATCTCAAGATTTTGATCAATTGCGGTAATTTGACTACAAGGACATAGATATTATTTTTGAATATTTACCTAGTGAGGCCCCAACAACAATGCCATAGCCTAAGCACTTGCTCAAAAGAATTTTGAAACACTCAACTGTAAAGGTCAACAATTTATAACGCATTTACCATTAAAAAAGTCATGATCTTTCATGTATGTATTAACACATTTTTCTGGAAGAAGAAAAGACAAAATCGGCAAGATAAAGACCTCCATTACCAACAGTGTAAGGTGCAGACTCCTATGCTGCCAACCAAACCAAAACTGGGCTAAGCAAGCGACAACGCGGACCAATAGGAGGGCTCCACCATTCAATGCCCTCAATCAACGTTAACCAAATGAAATAATGGCAATGAAGCACTCAGGTTATATGTAGGACTAGCCCCTGGTGCACCCCGTATTCTCCCGTACTTTAATGTAGTGTCTGGCATGGCCTTCTCTTTGTCACTTTTCCCGCATGTTTCCCCATTCCTCAACCTCCCAAAGAATGCCTGCACATCCAAGCCAATCATTTATACAACTTGTCAGTAATACATTCTTTTCTCTGCCCTCAGGCGTCTCGCAGCGGACACCCTCGAAGTAAGTGAAGACGTTCCCATGCAATAAAACTGTGCGAGCTTCGATAAGGAATTTCATAAAAAATATATAACTTAATTTATTAAGTTGTATTTTAATGGTTTGCTAAATATTACTTCTGCAATTAAGAATACTTAATTATACCTAACTTTCCATATCTATAGTTTTTACATTGGGGCCCAAACTTTTTAATGTCGAGTACGAGTACACACAGTCAATTTATTAAGATGAACTCTTTAAAGAATGCCCCGTATTGCAAATATACGTTAATCAATCAGCCATTGATAATTGGTAAATGATAGCAATTAATTAAGGGGGAAATTGTTTCCAATAACATTTGCCTCTAAATTTGCCACTTGGTTTCATATGCCAAAAGTGATTGTTAAAAAATCACTCATAGGTATTGTTTTTTTCTAGCACCCAGGAAGAATGGATTTGATGTGTTGTGTTGTTTGCTGGAAGCAATAATCAATTCCAACAATCTGCAGAAAGGTATATAATGCTGGCAACGAACAATCAACAAGACATCCTTTCAAAGATTAGCTAATTAGGGATGCTCATCCTGACCTTAATACTGATTTCAGTCATTCCTTACTTTCTGCATATCACTGGCCAATTCTTCAGTAAATCGAGAGTCTTAAACCCGCGTGGACAATTCAATGACTGATTGCAAATGAAGTCAATGAAATCGTAGTTAATCAAACGAATAAATGAAGAGTTTGCCTATTTCTTTTTTCTGTAAGTACTTCCGCATTCAATTTTAGCATTAATTTTCTTAAGAAATCTCGACTTCCAAAATGGTTGTCCTTTAAATTGCCGTTTATCGTTGCTATACATTTTATTTTCAATACTGCAGTCGAAACTTTGAATATTCACTTCTATTAGATTTTAACTTCAGGAGTTGTTAAAGTTCTGTTCACGCTGGAAATATGAGAGTAATAATTATAATCATCGCAAAACATTATCGCGATGCTTGTTCAACTTTGTATACAATCTTACCTCTCGCAATCCAATCTTTATACTGAATTATTTTTTTATATTATGACCCGATAACTAATCAATTCCAGTTTTAAACTTATTTCTTTTCACTGTGGTCTAAAATGGACGCGGTGGCTAATTTATGCAGATGCAGAATACAATTGTGGCTATATAAGTTTTCCCTGATAATATACTCCGGTACGCTATCAACGAATATGCCAAGTATTGCCAAATATGCCAAGTATTATAGAGTTAAATCTTAGAGAATACGTTTTTTTAAAATATACTATGCACATAGCAAATTCTGTGATAATTCTAACATTCAATAAATACATGGGAAAATTATAATGACTATATTCTTTGCACAAATTCAATTTTCTCATTTAAAAAAACACCAGTCGAAAATGTTTTAGATCAATAATATTCATATAAAAACTAATAAATATAATAAAAATAATTAAGATTATTGTTTACGTGTGCTTGTCTAAAACTTTGACCTTAAAACCAATATCCGAGATTTTAAATTGCCTTTCTACGCCGTTTTGGAGGTTCTTTATTAAAATGACGAACGCCATCAGCCATTGTTGCGTAAAGGCAAATTTTATCAAAGCCGCAAAGGTAAATTCCTCATTTAAAATTAAATACCCTTTTTGAATATATTTAGTATCTATAATTAAGTAAAGATCAGTAATTTGCCTGACAACTTACGATTTTGGCACATTATTTGGCATTTTACGATTTTTTTTGGTATTAAAATTGTTATTTCCTTGGCAGCAAGATAAGGGAGTCTTTAATATTTGTATTATTTTATTTCATGTATCACCTACTAACAGTTGTCTTTGCAATATATTTAACTTTATTAAATGTCGTAAATATATATTCCATATGTTTTCAGCGAAATATGATTTTATTTTAATCACTACTATCCACATAACTACGAAAATAAGGTGATTTAATCGCTATCCACATTTTGTATGTAAACCATTTAGTGACAAAACACAGTAATAGATATTACCTACTGATTAATGACAATAAGACATGTTTTTTATATTTACGATAAATTTTACTTTATTTCTCTTTTGAAAGCTTATATGATCTAAAATGATATTGATTTGATTAGGATAATTGGGTTCCTTGTGAAGTCCGCCTACTCACAGATGACATTGACACTTTCTTATGCATTAAATCACGTCCCCTTGGGTTCGGCCAAACAGAAGAAGATTTGAAGAGCATTTTCTCTGGCGTCTCCATCACGGGGACCATCTCGAGCACAACCAACCCAGCCCATCTCCCCTCGGTAGCCCCAGTTGCCCGAGCTTTCACAGCTCTCTGCAATCTTTCTGAATACAAATTATGCACCGTGGTTACTGTTGAAGTTAATGAACTTGGTTATTTTGCCCTCAAATTAGTACCAGCTGGCATCTTTGGAAATAAACGTCTATATCTAGCCATGTCGAGTGAGACAGAAGCTACCACATGGATGTCTATGATTAAAGCCAACTTGGGAAAAAGAAAGAAAGCTAATAGAAATTCATTGACTCAATCCCGAGACTCCTTAGTGGGAACTCTACGCCCATCAGACAGTCATGATACCCTTCGTGGAGACTCAAATCTTAATCCCAGCAATCGCTACGACCTTGAAATTGATACAATCGACAATGAGGTCTACGAACCTTGTTCAGCTCGTAAGTCGCACTTCGAATTAATTATAGAAAATCACTAATTAATTAATTTGATATGGACATCTCCTTAACATAAACAAAACCATGCAAAGTTAGTCATTCTCCAAAAATATTAATTGCTTCTTAGTCATATGTGTTGAGGACAGAAAAAGTATGCATTCCCTGGCACTTAATGAAGCATTAATTGTCGGCAACATGGAATCATTAAATATTTAATTACTCGTTCTTCAATTCAGCTAAGAATGTGGATTGATGTATGGTAAGAGATTCAGAAATTAATGGAAGAAGACACCAACTTTTTGATCCGACTTTTTGGAGCTTTGGATTCCAGTTGACTCATTGAAATTTATCTTCCTCAGCTTTAATTTAATCCCTCTAACTAAATTGTAATCTATTTCTTTGACAGAGGATCTTATTCCGGCGGTGATTCAACAGCGTGGTGATTGGGATAAACTTCGACTCTCTAAAATGGACTGTTTTCTGCGTCTCACAGATGATCGTTTGGAATTACTTGATCACAATGGTGAACGTGTTCTCCATTGGTTTCCCTATCTACTCATACGAAGGTATGTTTACTATTTCTTCCCATCAATATTATCACTAGCAATTGGGATTCTACTGAGGTTGTTTTTTATGAAACGTGCTCTTAGATCATAGTTGATTTGAACTTTTACTCTTTCACACATCTTCATATGTGACTTTAAGGGAGGGAATATACTTATACTCAATAGTCACCTTTCACTTCAAAAACTGTTTTCATTTTTATATTTATACAAAATGTCTTCGGAATTACCTCAATTTTACCGATCTTAATTCAGTCCCCGGCATTGGTGTACACCAATTCCAAAAAATCTTTAATGCTATTTAAAGAGTATAAAGTCGCTAAGCCAACTCTGTTAACGCCCCTCCCCAATTCCTATTTTATCAATTAAGCCTGTTGTTTAATAGTCAATGAACACCGTTATTAGCTACGGAAGGTGGTAGAATACGGCACGATCTATTTTGCTTAAATGCATGTCAGTCACGCGCTTGGACAATACTTTTGTTCTGTTCTTTGATTTGCTCATGATTGCCAATTGTTTTTGACACGGAGAATAACATACAAACGCGAAATGACTTCTTGGCACGACGGAATCATAGAGATAAATGATATACTCTCGACTTGTGCTCTAACTGAGGTCTCACGTTTCACAAAATCTTTGAACGCATGCACTGTGACCTTATCCATTTTCATTTGATCTCTAAGTGACTTATCGGTGCTGGATTCCACTTCGGTTTGAAGAAAAGAGATACTGATCATTTAACTTCAAGTTGTCATGTTCCTCATGGGAATTGATACAAAAGGGCCTTTGATCTCTGGCAGACTATCTTTCATCCACTTTGTGAGTGTGCGAGTGATTGTTTTTGACGTTTGAAGTTTATACATCTCACATTTATCTCAGAGTTTGTTTGGAAAATATTTGTTTAACGGTTCTGCGCACATAGACGTCCATTTCCAGAGTGTGCGATTTCTTTTACAAAGACAGCTAATCCAAATTTGTTAAGGGCTTATTTCGAAGAGGCCTTTTATAAGAATTCGTAATTATTTAGTTTGGAATCAAAGAAGATTAGTGATCCTCCCGATAAATTTCTCTAAATAAATAAGAAAGAAAACCTTAACACATCGATCCTCACTTAAAATCCATCTGTATTTATCTGTTATTCTTAGCCAATAAATCTAAAAGTAAGGAGAAGTCATTAAAACTACATGTACATGCGGCTTCTTAGGTATCCCTTACTTGAGTGTCATTGAAAAGACTATCTCTGTTGGAACTTGCGCTGTCAGCTTTCCTAGTAAATTTAGTGTCCTTAACAATTTTTGTGTAAGAATTATATTCGCGTTTCCAATTCTGGATTTAGAATAAGTCAAAATCTCTAGTAAATACACTCGTTTCTTTACGTCGTTAATGAGGTCTATCATTTTCCTTACTTCCATTAATTTAGACGACTGAAAATTAGGGTAAAGAGTACTGCATATGGTTTATTCATGAATTAAAGATTGAACCACCTTCCTTACTCATACATTGCGTGTTCTAAGGGGTCGTTTTTCAATGGGCTTAACAGCTTTTGGCATTGATATCTGGAAATATATCAATTTAGAAAAGTGTTGTCGCCCATCTTTCTTTTATAAATGTTAAGCAGCTGATTTACATGAATAATAGAGTCTTAATATCCTTCTAGACTTTACTGATCAGTTCTAAATATTTTCGTTTGAAAATGAGTAGTTCTGTTCCATAATGGTCCCAATTCCTCGGTTTCTATCTGGTTAATAATACCTCGGAATCTTAAAGCCGTATTTATTTAAATAAAAAACAGAGTTCTCAATCTTATTAGACGGATTAAGAGTGGATTTTTGGCATCCCTCTCTGCGGAATCAAAACAGAGGATGAAAGTCGTTATTTAAACTTAAATTACTACTCTACTCTCTTGAGCAGGATTTGAGGTGTGTGATATGAGTTAATGAAAGGAGAGAAACAAGAATAGTCAAGCGAACTTAGAGCAAAGAAGGATACGTGTGAAGCAAGACAGACAAAGAAGCATAAAAGAGTAAAGAAAACACTGAGCAAATTCAGAAACAGTAATGAAAAGTGAGGAATCGCAACAATAATTCCAAAAGTAAGCTAGATCATCTCAGTCTAATCTATGAGTGTCTCATATATATTTGTGAGTTCGCTTTGCATATGATACGTATGCGGTAGAGAAGTGCGAAGGCAGCGTAGTTCATGTGATCGCTTACTAGCTGAAAACTCTCGTGAATTTTAACATTACAACACAACTCAGACGCACCAGAGAAATTCACTCGCACCGCACACACCAGTTCACCAGCACCAGCCCAGTCAACAACCACCTCGTTTGCCTCGTCGATCTGTGTGCCTGCCTCATTTTCTCACATCAAGAGACCCACAAAAGAGAAAAAACAAGCGCACATATTACATCTGATAATATCACTTCCTTCTTTCTTGCTCATTTAAAGAAATTATGACACGTTTGAATTTAAAGCCGCTTGAGAAATTTCATGATATATTCCCCCGTAAAATCAATAAAATACACTTAGTTTGTGTATAATTACTGGACTTCGATTCTTTGAATTCAATACCAATATTACGGTGTTTCATAGTTTTCGGAGTCATAACAGATGCTCCCAATGGCGCAGGGGTTAACGCGCTAAGCTGAAAAGCCGAAGGTTACGGATTTCATATCTATCAGTGCACCCCATCGAGCAGAATTGCCAACCGCACATGTTAAGTCTAGATAATAAAGGATGCTATCCCTCTAGCCAAACTGAAGGTGGAAAACTTGGTAGTTAAAATGGATGCTCCCATCATATACTCTAAACAATTTGTGCTTTTAATCACTTTCATTTGAAGACATAGTTCAAACATGAACATTATAGATCGCTTGCAAAATATATATTCGAATTACACTCTTAACTATTCGATAACCTGATTCAAGCTCAGCTCCCTTGATCATTACTATCCCGAACCTTGAAAATATGAGAAAAGACATCACAACTGAGATCAACGATTTGGAATGGTAAGTAAATGGGACACTTATGAGCAGTTAAAATACAAATAAAACATTGGTTTCAATTTTTTAGTTATGGGTCTTATAAGCTATATCTCTCCATTTTCGACATATGTTTCACATGAATTTAACGGTTAATTTAGTAAATTGACTTACTTAAAGTAGATAGGGAGAGATATATATTGGTCATTATCACTTATTACAATGTATGTTACACGTATTAATAATAAGAATTTAAAATATGGAGAATCAAGAATAGTGGCTTAATACCAAACCAAGTAATTTTCTTCTCATTTTAAGCATACTCCCTGTGAAACATGAGGTATTACCAAGATACTCACGAATATATGTCAGAAAATCACTCCTTTGGATTTTGATTTGCCTTACGAATTCACAATGCCGCATAATTTCTATTTCAACCTTTCCTGCGTACACTTCAAGTGCACTAAATTGAAATCAGCCCCAAATGGGGCTGAGTATTTGCAAGAAGTCTGCAAATTTAGCTAGTGAATGAATTAAAATGCTGCGAATACGATAGAAGCAGATGGTGAGCTTTCCAGAAGTTATCGATTATGAATACTTAATGGGTAACGCTATCTAAAATTATGTTACTCGATGTGCAGGCTTTCAAAATAATGCCAATAATGGATGGCTCGAAGTCGTTTTGGCTACTGCGAGGTTTAACTACTCTTCTGAATCACTTATGAGGATTGGATAGAAACGAGGACAAGGTTATGCATTTAAAGAACTAGAAATTTCCTTCAATTTTTCACATAGTAGTTGTTCTTAAGGTCATACATTTTCTTTGAAATATAAATCATGGTCACATTGGTAGAAAGAAAGGTGTAATGTTTTGATGGCCCGAGTGGAGTTCATAAAATTATACAAGCAGAATTCCTTTTCACGAGTGCTAGATAATTTTATTCCAGCTTTTCCGTGCTTGTACATGGAATCAAAGCCTTATCACCGGTATATTCATGGATGACCAGGTGGCCAATCAATTTGGAATATTCAAGAAGCATACAATAGATTTTCCCCGTTTTCTTTCTAGATCTGAACTATTACAGATTTAAAATATCTTATAGGATTTTCTTGATTAAATATACCAATGACAGCTCGGTTTACCTAAACAACACACACATTTTATCTTTAAATATTAATGTTGAATAGGAATAGGGTTCATTTATTATTTATAACACCTCCTAACCAAATTCAACGTTCACCTGAGTTCAAATTAACTTCTGATATAAGACGTCCTGTTTGTTCTTGTATACTAGACAATAGGCATAAAAGTACATAAGCATGCATGTATTTTTTGACAACTGACATCCTAGTACAGCCAGATTTCACTTGATATACAACCTCAGCACTATGATGTAACACACTTTGTGATTTTTCTACTGCTGTCATTTTTCGGACTTTTTTATTAAGAAACTATCAAGATGCCACTTCCTCGTGGACCACTGTTCTTTAGAGAAGTGAATGATCGACACACTGACTATTTACAATTTAGACACCTTATCAACATTTTAGTTGGCTCATAAACTGTGCACGCATATGATAGGCATTATTATTAATATCCACACTAAAATAGAAAAAATGTACTATTTTTAATTGTGGGAACCAGCTGAAACTAGTTAACGGAAAGTCTAACAAATGAGAAAAGGTAGAGAATTGATAAGGCGAAGGGAGCAAGGTCAAGGCATTAAAGAGTCTTACTTTATTAGACTTTTGGAATCGGGTTGTACATTATTTATAAATAGACATTCATGTTCCAAAATTCAAATTTCTCTATTCGTTCCCTGGATTGCAGCAAATTCTTTTCAACGGTGTCTAGTGCTTATTGATCCGTATTATTTATTCAAGAAGGGTCGTTGTTGACGTTTCATTTCGTTTTTTCCGACTGGTAAGGACAAAATTTCCCTTCATGCATTTCATCAACTTGCGGTTTTAACGTATTTAGGAAGAGATAAAAAATATTTTAAGTTAACAGAGCTCCGTAAGCTGTGTTTACCCAATGTGAGCACATTTATAAGGATGGTGGTTAACATAGTTTCCACATTACAGACCTTGAGGCATTGTCAAAATCATAATTAAACGCTAATTACCATACGAAGTTCTTGCACACAGCATTTTTAACGAGCATAAGAAAACAAGCTTGGGACGTATTTTGGACTTGTGACCACGTTACTGTGTGTGGGTAAATTGACACTTCTCTTAAACAAACCGTTCAGTGTAGCATTCCTTACCCTCCCTTAGAAGAAAATGCGAAGTTCCAAGAATTTCTTCATCAAAAGAGGATGTTGCAAGAAGACTACACTAATTTTTTCATCCCTGTTTTTCAAACCTCTATTTCCTTCTAATCGTATTGATCAGTTATTAATAAGATTTATATAATAAACTTAGGCACCTTTAGGTGATTTTTAAAAATGATCTGCACTTTATTTTCAGTTTACTGATCCAATTTCCGTTTCTGCACTATTGTTTCAATATTGTGAGTATGAATAAGGAACTGATTCATTTGATAATTTGACTCATTTAAAGTGAATTAGCTTAAACATCTATAAAACATAGAATTTTGGGTTTTATGAAGTCTTAGAAGTGTAGGAAATTTGTGGATATTCTGGTAACATTTATTTGAAGCTGGTCAAATGAATATTGTTTAATATTCAGAAGCAATATTTTACCCATATTTTCTCAACAATCTGTAATTATATATTTTTAGGTATTTCAGAGACGTAAATGACTTTTATCAAACAGATATAGGGTAATTGAACTGAACTGCATCCAAATTTGTTGAAATAGCTCTACTTGAAAAGTCTTATTATTTGGGTTGTATTAAGCTGGTGTACGAATTTCCTGAATTTCATGATGCTTCTTATCAGTTTTATTTCCAGAGAGTTCTCCAATCTATAAGAACAGGTAAAGTTTTCCATTCGGCATTCCTGTCTTCGATTAATTACAATGGGTGGTCAAAACGTCACTTTTTCAGAGCTTGCCAAATCCCCTATTTATCGTAAAAATTTTTGCAAAATTGGTTAAAACAGACTCAAACTCCACAAAAGATATGATAAATTGGTGAGTATCATATTTCAGATTTATTATGCTATAGCCAGATTAGACAGCCATTCCCTTTCCAGAACAAAAGTATAGCCCCCCTTAGCACTTATTACTACCAAAATAGTTTGAGGGATGCAGAATTATGCACTTTAATGCATTTGAGTATTTAGATGAATAATAAATATCTTAGATTTCGTAAAAGATACACGTCAAAACATAATTTTAATCCCGAATACTTCATGGTAAATTAATTCACATACCCTTGCAATTTATTCATTTATCCTAGATTCTAAGAGAAATTCCTAGTGATTTAATAACGCATTTCACATTTAACTTCGGTTAATCATATTCCTTTACTTAAGCAAATTAAACGATGGCATTTTCCACGGGGAATATATTCATATCGGTATCGATTAAATACAAATCTATTTAGAAAGCAGTCAATCGATTAAAATAATGTAGATAGTTACGCAGATTAGATTTGAGAATAAAAGGAACCGTTTTCAGTGGTCTGGGTAAGAGAGGTCTGGATGAACACACCCAATACGCGTTCACCGGCGACCACTTCTGTCAAATGCCAGTTGAGAGCGGAAGGATATGTTGCAACAATCTCTCATTGCTACTACTACGCCTGCGAAGAAGGCGTGGTCTTGTTGCCAATCCCTATTGCTGCCTCTTAGGGAGTGAGGGAGCAAGAGTGGACTTTTGGTGTCGAGAATGACTCACCCTCCTAACTCTGGTAATCTGGTTGTGCCATGACCTGCTTGCGATGTGATAACAAGTCTATTAATAAACCATTTGAATGGGATAATAAATTATAGATATGATATAAAAAATAATTAAGCTTTTATTTTATTAGTGGAGATTTAAATTCAGGCAATTAAATAAGAAAGATCGAGGTTTTCTTTTAATTTAAGCTCTAAATTTGTTAGTAAATTATGGTTATGTTTTCATGGCAAAAAACCCAATTGCACCCATAAGAAAGAAGAGTCCAGAGTGTCAAAGGAATTGGGAAAGAGTAGATAATGGAAGTTAGGGCACTAGACGAGCTTTAATGAATCCGAATTTCAGATTCGCAGGTGTCTGTTCTTTAATTAATAGGCATAGTTCATTGGATAATATGTATTCCAAATATTAAATACTAGTTTCTGGTTCCCAGGATTCTGAGTGACAGTTCAAATCTGTTATAAATAGTAGATTGATGTCAAATGTTAGTCATATCATCTTGAAATATTGCTCTTTAGTTAAGATTATTTTAGGACAATAAAACCCACTGACATTCTCTCATGTTAAAATAAACTGCTCCATCATCTACTAACTTCAAGATAACTAAAAGTTTGGTTAATTTGAATCTTTTATGATGTTTAAATCTCCCTTAGTTCAGGCTGCTCCTGATTCCTGTTTTCTTGAGATAAGCGGTCACATTAGGATGTGTACTTTTTAAATCACTTTCCACTTACAAAGTCAGTTTTAAATTTATTAAACGGCCTTGAGAGGTGAAAATCTAGATATACAACCAAATTAGAAGAGAGAAAAATGTTTCTTTAAACCTCAAGAAAAGCTACTTTGGAACATCGTCATATTTTGCAAATAAAATCAACCCAATTCAATTGGGGCAAAGTATTTTTATGTTCCCATTTTTTAAAGTTACGACTCTCGACTCTCAATAAAGCTAAGTAAAAGAGTTGCTATAAATTTTATTTCACTGTTAAAATTGGTACTTTTAAATATATTTTATGAATTAATTTATTGAAAGGTAACATTAAAAATATTTTCCCAATTATGAAAGAGACTACCCAGATTATTAGAGTTTAATTTCTTTGTTTATAATCGGTAAACTTGTAACAGAGAAATTAAACTGTGATTAAAAAGAGTAAAAAGAAGTCTGCTGGTGGTTGTGAGACGATCGATTGACTTTTAAGGTCAGGCTGAGGTTAGTATTCTGCTACTCAGTTTCGCTGCCATAAAAAGCGTCACAAATGTAAAGGTCAACACGTCAAGATTACATGAGCGAGAACTTGTCTCTTTTCAGGATTATCAATTCCGTTTTAATTAATCACTGATAGAAGAAAAATAGAACAATCTATAAAATTAAGTGCAGATTTTGGTTGAATTAGATTCCAGTTAAATACTTTTATTTCGTTTACATTTCACGTTTTTTAAATTCCAAAGTAATATTTTCACCTCGCTAATTTTAACTTTGCCGATAATAACAACAAAATGACGGATGTATTCCCACGAAATAGCTGCTATTTCTTTCCAAAACTCTGTAAAAAGAAAAGGAATTAAGACACTGCCAAGTTTTTATTCCTGTGTTCATGGATAGGCATTCAGGTTTGTTGGTGCTTATGTGCCAAGGGCTTCGACCAATCACACTCGGAGTTTTTGAGATCTGTGTGTTAAGAGTAGCCACTAAGTCATATTTTTACACTAAATTGGCGCAAATTAAGTATCAAGCAACAGCAAGCTTGCAATGGGTCACTATAACGCACTTTTTAAGAGCGCATATACTTCTCAAAATTGTACTTACCCTTCGTAGTGTATTTGTTGTAAGAACTACAGGAATGGTGAACTTTCATGTTCATACTTAACTTAAATGAAAAACTGGAAGATTTTCCGGAAAAATGTCGGCGACCTGACTTATCTCAAATAGATTTTATAGATTGTAAACAGCAAGATATGCACAGATAACGAAAATTCCTATTTTCGCAAAACCGAATCTGACTACGCTTAATGAAAACTGAAAATATTTGGGTCTTAAAAGAACCACAAATCTGGCATTAAGAGGTTAAATTGCCTTTATCAATTCGTTATTTATGCTACAGCAAATAAATAAGTTGCATCAGAACCTCGCAACGTATCTTTTTACAATCCTTTTTGGTAATAAGGAAAAGTAATGCTCTCCTAGTCATCCAAATGTCATCTTGAGGGAAGTGGAAACATTCTAGATCCTCTTATGAAGGAATTATTGTTGGGCACCCTTTCGGCATGTCTTCATGCGACTCATTTAAACAGATCTTATCAAGAAAAACTATTGTGTTAATTACTGTAGGGAGAAAAATGTAAACTATTGAATCTCAGTCTTGAAACCAGGATTTCCGTATAGACAAGATTGCGATTAGACCCTCTTTGTCCTTAAAATCTCATTCCTCTGGGTTTTTATAGCTTTGTTTTCAGGGTAAATATGCGAAAATTTTAGGAGATGGTGTTTTTCAAGAGCAAATTTGCCTGATTCTATAATCGCTCAGTTTCATCAAATATGTAAACAGCGGCTATCTATTTATTAGTATACCCGTGATAATGGAAAAATAGTAAAGTTTTAATAATGAGGAGGCATATAAACACTAAGGATCGTGGCTATTCCAAAAGGGATGAAAATGGATAGGATAGAGGTAGAAAATACAAGTAACGGTATCAAAATAACTTCACTCCTTGTAGATTCTGGATTCATCTGGTTGTTTTCCTTTTACCAAAAGGTATAGATTTCGGTGTTCCAAAGTTTCAAATTCAGAACCCGACCCCGATTTTCCCGGGTGAAAGATCATATCCACAATATTTAGTGTTGATTGACATTTAGATTTAATTGAGGGTTCGGTCGCGTAGCTCACAACTCATTGCTACAAAAAGCAAATTATTAAAAAAGTTCCCATATGCACAGCAATCGATAACAACAGAGAAAACTGAGCCATAAAATTACTTATATTAACTTATATTTCTGATAAAATCTTGTCAACAACCTCGAATTTTGCGCCAAATTTAAAATTTTATTTCTCTAGTTTTGATTTTCTCTTTCAAATTCATTTCTAATTGATGAAAACTTGTCATATTTAGTAAAACTATCTACTATCGTTATGATCATTTTGATTTAATAAAAAGACCGTACCTTAAAATGCTAGAATAAAACAAAAGATTCTTCTCAGATGATCTGCCATAATAAAGATAGAATCGATATTAATTATATGAGATTCACGTCTTTTTCTGAGGCTCTATTTAATCACTGTTTGGATTTCCTTTAATATAAACAAAATAAATTTATGAAATTTTGCTTCATAATTGCTCTGTACCATCCACTGATCTCCTCTTTCCGCTTCATCACAAATCCTAGTGTTTGGTAAAATTTTCTGGAACGTTTTTTTTTCAGAAACACAAGTTTCCATTAGCTTTAGGATATTTGCGATGTCCGCAATAAAATTGGATTTAAATTCGTGCTGATTGGCACACGTGACTGAAATAAGGTATTTAAATGGAACCTAATTAATAATATAGAAAAAAAACATCCACTTCTTAATAGGAAGACTGAAATAAGAGACGAATGGGAGCTTATTAATGAATAATGCATCAAGTTGCGATGGCTAATCAAATAAATTTATGCCCTTTTTATTAATAGCAAATGCTTCTAAGGATAATATAACGCTCTAAGGCTGCTTAAAACTATTAGATATTGTAAAAAGTAGGCAGAAGGTCTATCGCTCCAAGATGGTGCTTTATTCTAAAGATACAAATGTTTATGTACTCAGAATATATGAGGGCATTACTGACTCCTTAGTAATTCAATAAATGCAGCGGTCGTGAGATTGCATCTGCAGGCACGAATGCGAAAAATCAATAATCGATTAAAGAGTGCTCGAAGGACAAGGACGATGAATTCTGTTTGGATGCAACGGAAATATTCTATTGGATTATTTCTCTTCGTTAAATAAAGAGAGTACTTAGGCCGATATATACAGAGTAGCCTTGAATTTTCTGTCATTCTGTGTGTCGGAAATGCACACTTCAGCTGAATAATCGATGCCTACTCTACCAAAAGACCTTTAAGATACTGTACACAATGTTAGATTTCTTAAGTTTTTACAGAAACAAAAAAGAAAATGGCAACATGGTCTGAGGTCTCTATCGGACAAAATCTGATAAGTAGGTCCGATTGTTCATGACTAGGTGAATTGTCCAGTTTGCAGGTTTTGTGACCTCATATCTGTGCGATAGCTAGCCAGCTCAAAGTCCACATCAAAGTACCACGAAGTGGAAAAACAACTCCGAGGCCTCTTTGTACGACCACGCTGATGCCACAACGTCCTAGTTAGTAGATATAAGAATTATGTACAGCTACATGTTCAAAGTCACGCAATTTGCTATCTAGTCTACTTCTAATTTAAGTACATCGGTCATATTTGCCGTTTAGCATTGAAAAAGCGAGCGAATAGGAAGTTCTGTTTATACAAAAATTCAAGTAACCCGATTAAAAAAGAAAGTCTGTTCTTGCGGAGAAGGAAGGGGAGAAATTATAAACAAAATACGAGATTCTTCTGTATGTATAAAACAGAAGTTCGATTTAGAAGCTGATTTAGAGAGTATACTGATTTTTAATAGAAAATAATTATATATATATATCTATCTGTATCTTTTATGCAATCTGAACTGAATGTAGGAAAATTTTTGATACTGAAAAATTACTTGGAGACCTATAAATTGCCGCTAGTTTATTCTGCAAGAGTTCAACCGTAGCCATTGAAATTCGCATAAGAACCGTATTTATGTATCATAAAGTCATTCCATTGTAATTACTTAAAGTTGGAGATAGATTTCCCCTTTAATTTATTCCCTTGGCAGAAGCTAGATTGTTATTATTACCCATGGCAAAGACAACATATTTACAATTTTTAATCTAGACGCAATGAGAACAAGTATAGTCCACTAAGGAAAGCTGTTCGGTTATGAATAAAAGTCCTCGAGAATAGGATTTTCAAGGGTGTTACTAAATTTTAACTTGGAGTTCATCAGGCTGTCCATATCTTAATGCTCTTAATTTTAAAGATATGACTTTTGAGTTCCTGAATGAGTTTATGTTTATGATCCTTAGATGAATTGAATGATTTTAGTGGTTGATCATGTCATTTAAATAGTTAAGAGTTGCCATTGGTTGCTATCTACGATAATTTTTATCAGAGTTCACTCAGATTCACCTTTAAATATTGTCGTTAAGAAGTTAATATTGTTATTTTTTCAATCGATTTCGTTAACTTAAAGTCTGAGATTTCTTCACCCCACATCTCTATAGAATCCAAAACAACATTGATCATTTTCCCTTTGAATGTATTCAAATAGCTGTTTCAGGGTATTGAGAAATTTTTTGATTTCCCAAAATAACCAAAACTAGCGCAATTTTGATTAAACTCATCTGTAAAGTCTAAAAGGAATAAAGCATAAGTAGAGTTACGTAGTTCAAGATTTCCTACGTGAAATGATTTTCTTTCGAGCTAATCTTAAATCGCCTCTTGGAGTGATTCCTTCTTTATGAATGACTTGGCTATGTTTATACCTTAACAATGTTTTGCAAAAGTCTTTCCGTTTTTGGAATTCGTAATCTTTGAAACAATGATAAGAGGGTTAAACAGGTTTGATTGTCCTAGAATCTAATCAAAAAATAAAACCTTTATTGTTATTTCAATTCCAGATATGTATAATTACTGGAATTCAAACTATTAAACGCATAAAATATGACTTTATCACTATGAACTATATAAATATTTTTAAAATATTATTTGTGTGTCTAAAATTTAGTTAAATTTTATAAAATAAGGTTATTTTATAAAAATACATTACTTCAAACAAAATGAGCACGCTATATGTTTGAATACAGTGTGATTATTGCAGATATAGTCTCTACATTATGCAATTGGCTACGGAAACATCATACTCATCCGTTGACTCCCAGCAAGACTATAAAAAAGCGCATTTCAATATTTGTAAATATATTTAATAATTTCGATGGATGCTGATAATAAATATTTCATTAACATCGTTTTAGATTTGGAGCGGTAGGAGGTGTTCTTAGAGTGGATGCTGGACGTCGTTGTTCCACAGGAGATGGACATTTCTTCTTCACTTGCTCACCGAGTAATGGACAACCCGTAGACGCAATTGTTTCACAGATTCGTCAGCTAGCTCTAGAAGCTAAACAGCGTCTTCGACAGGAACAAGCTTCTCGACAACAGATGCTTCAAAAACATAGCTTCTCAAGTGAATCGGGACCATCTAGTTTGCTTCCACCACCAGTTCCCTCCAAGAACTCATCTTTCGATGGTGGAACCGCCAAAGCTTTTGCAAAGATGGGCAATAGAACTCCGAGTCCAAAGGGTGTGTCTAGGGGCACAAGTAACACAAGTGGGAGCGGAAACAGTAGTTGGTGGTCTATGGGAAATTTCAAGAGAGCCTCATCTCAACCAGCTAGGAGACAGGTTGAAGAGGCACTGGATAAAATTTCTCCTCAGACTGAAGAAGTTCAGGAAATGGATTCTGCCATATCATCACAGAAGACGACGGATAAATCGCTAGAGGAGAGTAATGGAGTTTTCATGGCTTCACCTGGAAAGGCCGTATGCTTTGAATTCTTACTCGTTTAAAACGCTTGCCTTATTCCATGTATGCACTTTTAAAACTTGTAAAACATTTTCCAAATTCCACGGCTCTGGGAAATTTAAACAAAAATAAGTTTCCGTTAATTAAATATTTTCACCAAAATCCTGTGATTAAAAAAGAAGTGAAAGGCACTAATTTTGTCAAGTTAAAGGTGTTTGAATTTTATTGGATTTTGCTTAGGAAATCAATTTAGAGATAAAATACCCTGACCCTAGTAATTCAGCTATACCCTATAAAACTATTTCCTGCAGTTCAATTTCATTTATTATATTTCATAAATCTTTATTTTAACAACAATAAAAACACGCCCTTATAATTGTAGACATTTTCGAAATAGATAACATCAGTCTGTATAAAACATTAAGAGGATATAATTAGAATTGTAAAACCAATTATAAATAGTTTTATATATTGTTTTAAAATTTCGATTAATTTGAACCGGTTTGTTCTTGTAAATATTTCCTGTTAGTGTTTCTGCCCGATTTCGTTGTTTAGTTTTAGGTTAATTTTTTCTGCATAGATCCATACACTACTTAAAAATATAAGTAACATGTAATTTTTGCCAGACTACTCAAGAGGCGATAACCAACGGAGGCTCGTTTAAATCGATCGATTCACCATCATCAACTCCAACTGGAGAACTCAAGGATGCTGAAGTAAATGGAGACTCTCACCAACCCCGTCTCTATGACAATGTTCCCACAACCTCCTCTGAAACAGTAGCCACCGAAAAGACTAGTGACACAACTGCAACTCAATCGAATTCTACAACAACAACCGCAAATTCAACAGACGGATGGCAACTGGGTAGTAGCCTGAGACCCCCAAGACTCGATGGTAAACGAATTGATGACACAAATTTGCCACCTGCACCTCCACCTCCGTCGTCAACTCTTCTGATTGCTCGGAATCACCAGAACAACGGCGTAAGCCCCACAAATGGATTTGTAGGAGTTGGAGGAGAAGATAAGAAAATTGAAAATCAAAATCGATTTAATGGAACCACTCCTCCGTCTATAGCACCAAAACCTGTTGTCAACTACAGTCCGAAGAATATTGACTTCGCTAGCTATCGCCATCGTAAGTTGCAAAATTACTTTAATTTATGTAAGGTGCGAGTCTTAGTTTTGAGCTTTCCATCTTGGTCCTGGAAAAGACACTCTGTAGTCTGTTTGGTTGATTAGCTCTCACTTTCTTTCCACTCCTTCCTATAATTATTGGAAACAATTAATCTGGTTATAGCTCTCAATTTCATTTCGGAAAGCGTCTCCCTATACTTTTCTTGAACAAAATAATCTCGAATCCCGCAAATCGGTTTGTTAATTAGACTTAATCGGTGGGGTTGATCACTAAACTCACTGGATATCCACCGAAAGGCAGCGAAACCATGATCACTAAATGAAATATAGAAAAATAAAACTTTTTCCTCAATTAGTCTACTGTGATTTTGCTTTGTTTTTGCATATTTTGTACTGATCCTCACACAAAGGGCAATAATTTATAAATTGCGAGCTTGAATAGTGAAAAGAGCATGCAATAATAAATCATTTCCTGTAAACAGAGTATTTTGATGGATAGGATTTTGAGCATATATGAATTTTTACGAGGACTTTCTTAAAATTTCTTACACGAAAGATCTCCAACGGATTTATTTTAAACGGAAGAGTGGAAATGGTTGTAATGGAAAAAATATTGTCATTACTCAGGTTCTTTAAATGAACAAGGGACAAATACAGATAGTTTCAAGTAGGTGTGTTAATTTGTCTTGGATACAGCAAAAGTGCTGGAAAAGTCAAGTTTGATTGAATTTAAAATTTATTAATGCATCAATTGATCGACTTGAAGAAGCAGCATAAATAACACTTACAGGCACTATTTAAGGCTTATTTCATCCAATTATCGATCCTAGTCCACGGAATTTGGTGAAAATAGCTCTTAAGGCATTAAAATTTAGTTAAAAGGGATGATACCAACAGGCATTTACATAAATAACCATTGGCTGTTGAAAGCAAAAGTTTTTATATTGTGTTGTATTCAGGCGTAAGCGGCTGCCCAAATAGAAATGAAATTTTCAAGAATCGAATTTGGATGCATTAAAATATCCATTTGAACCTGAAAGATTATTAAAATAACCACCTTTTCTGGCGTGCGCCACTGACCATCCTAATATTTTGTAAGAAATAACTACATTTTTGCATTTGAGAAAAAAAGTAAAAGCTTATCTGTCCTCTTTTTCCTTTTTCTTCTCCTGGAAATAACTTATTAATCTAAATAACAGAAACCCTTAAAGTAAACATTTTATAGCATATCACATTTTAAATATTACCAGAAAATATTAAATAAAACAGGGTTCAACTATAAAAGAAGTTCATTACTGTGGAAACAAAAATGTTGCATATGATTGTAACTCTCATCAAGGCAAAAAATGTTCCTTTTTCATGGTGAGAAGGCAACATCCAATAAATGATAAAGGATGTTGAGAGTAAAACTAAGATGTCATTTATTTTTAAGTTCAAGTTATAGAGTATTTATTTATTTGATTCCAAAATTCAAATTTCACGATGCGTCACCTGGATTAGTAAACGAATTCTTTTTCACTAGGTCCAGTGCTTAAAGACCGATTGTTTAAACATGCTTTCTGGCTTGCCACTTCAGTTTACTAATTCTTCAAAAGATTGAGAAAGCAGAATGACCTTATGTTACATTATGCAGCTAATATAATCCAAATATAGAGGAATAAGATACCTAAACTTTTTTATTCCCAGTTATATTTTGATTTAGCCATCAACAATTTAGCTCGATCAGTCTCCAGAAATTGACTGAAATACTCTTGTCACATTTATTATCACGTAACTTGAGAAGCCATTCCCAATTTATCTGTCTTTATATTGAACACTGTCGTTTTTAATCAGTTGTGAGACCTGTGGGGGTTACAACGCTAACAAGACTGATTGAATCACGTGCGCTAGAACTCACCACGGGAAGTGCG
>CAADRB010000030.1:720220-744727 GCA_900708905.1 Hymenolepis diminuta
ATCAAGCGCGGCGTGTGTGCAGAGACCTCCCCAACCAATCAGCAATCAAGATCCCTGCAGCTCAGCATGGTTTTGTATTTAATGACTAAGCATTGATAAAAAGAAACAACGAAGTGGTCAGTAAACCCTCTTCACTCAACATCTTACCGGTTCTTACCATTTTGGGCATAGCTTAGCTAATTTGGGAGTGAATTGCTAATAGAGGACTCTACTGGAGGCTATTCGGACTACTTAGGAGGATTACTTAGGTGTAGCAAAAGACTTATTGGTGTAGCATCCGCTACAGACCTGAGCAGAATGGCTACTATGGGGTGTAATCGAGGTTCGGGATTCCCTGATGTCCTGGTTTGATTATCATTGAGTGACATTTTGTGTCTAGTTATAATGATTACATGATATTATTTTAAACTCAAAGATCCCTATTAAAAAAATAATTAACCCTATTTTAATAATCTAAATTGGCAGTTATCATTAACTAAAGGTAAGTTGAATGATGATTGCTTGAAGTGTAGAAGACAAAAGGGGTATTTATTAAATCACATTAAGCCAAACAAATCCAAGTCCTTTTGGAGCAATGTTTAAAATATGCCTGATATAGGAAGCGAAGTTCTGTGAAATAACACTTCGCATTATGCGAAGTTTATGTTTATGTTTTATCATAATTACAATCTGCATAACGAAATATACGTAGGTTTGTGACTATGTAAATATAAACCTTTTATTAAGACCAACAATGTAATAGGTACTGCAGGTTGTGCAACTGACATTCAGGCGTGTCGTGTATGTCTAAGTTGCTGTATTGCGTATTTATATACTACCTAATAATTAATCAGCTTGATTACTAAGGAATGAGCACACAATATTTGCCTTAAAGCCCTCACATATTGAATTATTTAAGCGGGAAACTTGGGTAGCTTTTAACGGGGCTCCGTATTTTCGTTACCATGGTGAGATGATGAATCCATCAAGTCTTTTTTTCCGTTTCTTTTTTCCTCAAGCGGCATCGGATTCTTCTCGATTCAGCTGGTTGACCAGTGTTTCAAGTCTGCGTTCCTATCGTCCATACAGAGAAGAATCTTCTCTAAACAGCACTGACAAAAACTTCACGTCAAGTCTCTCAAAAAGTCCCCACAAATCTCCCCCAACTAAATCACTCTCCTTCGGGTCTGGAGTCTACGAGACTGAAGAGCAGTCAGCAAACGACCGAAACAGTATAAATATGCGAGGTCTGGATGAAGTGCTTCAGGAACTTCGAGATGCTAATCAGAATGTTACTTCGGCTGTTCAAGCTGCTGAACGCCAACGCAGAGCCTACGGATTTACAACTCCTTATCATCTCCAGCAGCAGCAACAGCAGACTAATGGTTTAAGAAGAAGCACTAGTCCGACTACCGGTTGGACCTATAAGCGAGACAATTAAATCTAACCGCCGTTGTTTGTATACATTTGCTTCTCAATCTCCCATCTATCTTTCCCTGTCTTACTAGTTGCCATAAATACATATTTGGTTTATATATCTCCTTCCTTCCGTCCCTAAGAACAACCTACTTCATCCTCTTGCTTATGATCATATATATTGAAACATTAACACACACACTTACAAAATGCATACACATATCCTCACCACCCATTTACATCCTATTTCCCTATTTCCTGATTGTTCGACTTCCCAAGTTTATCTACTGAGTATTTATAAGTAGACATTCAAATTAAAGGATGGGGATTTTCAGTTTGTTGCTAAATGATTCTCTTTAAATTGCGCAAAGATAGCAACTAAAATAAATAGCAGATTTTTAAAAAAAGATGATTGATGAAATCAGAGATTCATTTGAAAATAAAGAGAATGGAGTAGACATATTGTATTGGTGTTGCATCCTTGAGTTGCATCGATTCAAAATGTACTGGAATAATGTTCATCAGCATTTGTTAATAGTGCTTTACTGAGAGATTGTATGTTATCTATTCACAAATATTCAAATCACAAATGACTTGATTACTTGAATATTGCTAAAAGTCTCGTTCATTTTGACTTAATATTTATAACGAAGGGACACTTAATTTGTACGTTTTACCGAAAGTGTTCGCGGTAAAATAGAACGAATTGGACGGAGAGATGCATAGATTTATTTGAAATAATATAACAGTTCATTTATTTATAAGAGTAATGTACTTATTTGTAATTTGGAAAACCAGATGCATAGTTATAAATAAAAATGTTGAGAAAAAACGTAAGGCGATTTGGGCCATGGGGTTCAGGATTTTCACTTTTTGATGTTGAGTTCAGTATAATATGTGTCAGAGCTGTTTTTTGCTTTTTAAAAAGGACCCTTGATAGCAAAATTGCGGATGACATTCTGGTATGAATCATTTTACCCACCTTGACCATTTATAAGACATGAATCATCTGCAAACTGGTCTCAGCTTTCAATATTATTGTTACCTGAGCGATTTAAAGCTGTATAAAATATGGCGATTTCTCAAATTCTCGAGACCTGATCTATATACTAGTTGTCAATCTTCGTGAATAAAGGTTTGCATTAATTTAAATGTTCATTATTGAGTATTTGATAGACTGACATTATTTTATCAATAGATGAAAAAGCATAAACCTCAAGCTGTGCAAGTTTAAAGATTAAGAGGTAACGTATATCCGTCATCATACCTGTTCTGTAATTAGCTGGCATAAACTGAGATTCGTACTTTAGAAAGTAGTTAAGATTTTTACTAGTGCTTTCACTACGATATCCAGATGAATGCCTTTTTCTCTATCATTTTATGAAACCTGTTTGTGAAACGTGTCGTCTAAATTTCCACCAACATGGCTGAATGGCTTATGCAAATATCGTCTGAAAACAGTGATTTATACGCTTCTAGGAACTATAAAGAATATGAAAAGGATTAATTAGTCACTACTTTGTAAAAATAATTCTTAATTCTTCTCCCTCAAGAATCCATAGCAGAAAATTAACCTTAGTCAAACTGTAATTTAGAATGTCCTACAGTTAAATGAAATGCTTGAGTATTTCTGTCTGCCAAATTCAGGAGATAAGGCCTTTTTGAGTTGCACCAATGGAGATTCTCTCAAAAAAAGGTTTCTAAATGAACCTTTCGAGAATTAAGACAAACGCTGATAATAGCCAAGAACTATTAATAACTAATATCCATTTAATCACAGTAGGGAATATTTCTTAAACTTTAACTTATCTTAAAGGTAAGACAGAGTAGTCTGATATCGGATAGCAAAGATTCTAGGTAAAAAGCTTTTACACGCGGGCGCACACGTCGGCACTTGTTAAATAAACGGCCTCAGGAGACAACGAAGAAATCCCAGGGGAATTCAAGAGAAGGAAGAAGTGTATTCCACTTATTTGGAGACTAATCTGGAATATTACCTATTGAATAATTCATGATAGATGAAAAACAACGATGCAGAGACGGAAAATACTCCTATGCACAGCATGAGGGCGCAGATAGACACTTCGAAAATTTCTAATTTAGTTTTCCTGTCTCATCACTTTTCGTGCCTATATCACATTATTTTCTCGGAGAAAGGAGACTGTAACTTAAACTTTTGAGTGTCGAAAACCCGCTCACTTAATCGAATCTGACAGATGTCTATCTAATATTCACTTTATGATGATTGGCATTCTAGAGGAACCTAATAGAAGAAGAAAATCAAACCCAAATTCCGGTCGGATTGCTGTTAAATTTCTCCCCTTTAAAACGTACATAACTAAGATCTGAAATGAAAACAAACTGGTTCAAGAATTTGCGATCAAAGTCCAGGTTTAATCAATGACTTATGCCGTCTCTAATAATAAAGAAAGAAGGGAACTTATGCCGCATTTTCTCGTTGCGTGCCAAGATGACAGTTTCGGCTTTGGATTAATGGGAGTGTGAAGTGAGTCGTAGATTTGGCGCAGAAATGAGGATCGAAATATGTGGCGCAGCCTTCTGAGGTGAATATCTTTATTTTGGTTATATTCCCTTCATCCAAACGTGACGATTTCCTTCAGAATGTTGGAGACCATTAACTATGATTCAATTGCACAACTAGATTAATTCAAGCCATACATTAAAAAATTACAAAATTTACTCTAATTTATATGCCATGAAACCTTATTCATATACGCCTTAAAATCTATTTAGCCAGTTAATGTTCGTATAAAGGATACAAGTTAAACCGAGGGAAGTAAAAATGCCAATATTATGTTTATTTTAATTGAAGATGAAATTAAAGATTTCATTCCTGTAGTATATAGATTTCTCTTAAACTCATTAAATTAATATCATCTTAAATTGAGATAATTAAGGGTAATTTGACAATTTTTGTGAACTTTTTATATTGATAAACGTAAAAGTTTTGTTTCCAAATGAGGTCTGAATTCTTACGTATTCGTATTACCACGTATTTCTGAAGTTACTTTCAGTTTGATTGATGGCAGAACAAATAACAGATATTTGGATGCATAACACTTAGTTCATATAAGGTAAAGTTCTGAAGCATAAAAAATTAGACAATTTATATATTTAATCTATTTAATTAAAGTTGTATTAATTTAAAGATACGATTTGGCCAGAAAATTGCGCGAATTTTATTTAATAAGGAGCGGAGGGGGAGGGGGGAGAGGGGAAAAGTTGGAACTTGGAGATTTTGGTCTTGAAAGCAAAAATTTTCATAGATTGGTACATTTTTGTCTGCACGGCTTGTGGGCATTCTTTTCTGTTAAAGCTTAGCTTTGTTAACGATTGGATGACGATAGCAATAAAAGTTGTAAGAACAGAGAAGTGAGTTCATATACATTTCTTAATCCCACATCTCACGAACCGGTTTGAAGTTATTTAAGACCAGGAAAATACGTTAACTGAAGTTGACCAAGTTTTAAAGAACTTAATGCTTTCTTTTCATAATATGAGATTTGCACAAAGAGCAATAAGTTCGGTTTTTTTATAACGATTGCTTTATGTTTATGTAATTAACATCAAGTATTTATATCATAAACAGCCACACTCGCAAGAATAACTTAATTCTCAGTTTGAATATTTGAAACACTAATATCTATTCAAATTTAAACTAATGGAATTGTACTGATCACCTTGATTTATATAATAGATACTCCATCTTAATAGTAGCGAAGCCAAGAGGGAAAGTAAGAAGATAAATTATCTCCTGCCTCAATACGAATCCATCGGACAAGCGGATCGTTTTTAAATGCGCGCTTCAGAATTGCAAGAACAAATAATACCCACCTTTTCGTGACTAAATCTTATGGAGGATAAAGGAGAGGATTAATTAGTAAGCCTAATGCAGAACTGTGGCAAAATTCTTTCATTTGGTTGAAAAGGATACATTTGTGTGGGACTACTTCGAAAAGAACCTGAATAATTTAGTAGATGGAGGTTGATAATTAGTGCATATTTTTGAAGAGTTTCTTAATGATTAACTTCATCTTGAGAATGTGCCTTATTAGAAGCTCATAATATAACCAGTTCTTATTATTCAAGGTCTGATTACAAAAGCAATTATTATTACCCACAGTAATGCAACAAATTTTACAATTTTTAATAGTGAGAAGCAACTAATATCGAATTACAGTAAGTTCAACAACTGGTAAAATGTATACGGTCAAAAATGTACAGAGAGCAGCGTTAAGATATCAATGAGAGCATTTTCCAATACATTTTGCTGGAAGATAAGGAGTGACTTTTGGTGCCTTGTTTGAAGAATGTTGCATATTAGAAGACTCTAACCTAGATTGGAGGAAAATTGCTTGGCCAATGCCCTTTCAAGCTTCCGCAAATTTCACTGCTCTAAGATAGGAAAGAAGGCTGTGGCAGTGGGAGATTATTTGACTGAGGAAAGAACAGACGGCGAAGACAGTAATCTGAAATGAGGCTAAGTGGGACAGAGTACAGCTCAAAATGCAGGAGGTAAATAACGGGGAACCTATCGATGCACAAACTAAAGGGGGAAGAATTAGTTGGAAACAGGAGTATGTAGAGTTCAACATTTAGAATTCCAAATACTGGGCGAAATTGCTAAAAGGGTAAAGCATTGTATAGCAACTTGAGTGACGGCAGTTTCGAATGATGGCGAAAAATTCCTAAGTCTCTACTGGACAGTAGAATTTCATGAAGTAATAAAACACTGTCTTAAAGACGATTAGCACTTATACTTCTCAATCCTGGCCCTATTATCTTTAAGTCAGTTTTGGTATTCTTTTTTTTCAAATAAGCAGTTTAAAAGAGAGAAAAATTTACTACTTACCTGGAAAGCTCATTTTAAAATCTCTTTTAGGGAAATTATTTACCATCATTTGAACCGGAGTATAAAAATTCCTCGTGATCGAACCTTTCCAAATGAAACTTTGGGAAATTTTAGAAAAGTAGTCTAATCGTATGAACCATCAGTTTTTTAACCCGGTAATAGTATGAGGTGCGGGTGGAACTTTCTAATATTTTAAAATTAATATCTTAAACATAATAAATTATCTTAATTTGAATTTATTAATTATATGATAGTTTTTAATTCAATTTTATTTAACATATTTTCATCTTTTCACAAAATTTAATAAAATTAAAGCAAACGCAAGAAGGATACCCACGATTGTCATAATTTCAAAATTAGCTTTCATTTTAAAGTAGGCGCTTCACAAGTTGGGAAGCGAAGTGGCTAGAAAATTTTTGCCTGATAAATAGCATTTTACGAAATTAAAAAAAGGAGGGTTAAGTTTGTGCTTCTAACGCTTTGATATGTATGCCTAATAAATCGCCCCCAAGTTTAAAACTAGCCAATGAAAACTCCGCCGATTGGAGTGGTTTTAAACTCTAAATTTCGGCACAAATACCGCTAAATTAAATTTGTTTATAAATGTTCTAGAGATTCAAAGACTGTTGCACTAAGGGTACGCGTTAACTAAGATAATTCAAAGTCTTAAAGCAATAATTTCTAAGATGATAATAATAACTTTGTGTCCCATAAAACCCGAAGAAGTTCCAAAAATTGGTATTCTGAAGTTTATGCTATTCAGTTTATTTAATTGATAACCTGCTAAATGCGATTCTATTTCATATTGATATGCATAGAGACTATTATTTGTTTATTGCCCCATTTTTTCTCTTCGGAATTATGAGAAGCAATAAATTGTGGTTTTATAAAACTCAGATGCCATTTAATAAGGCTTTAACTTTTCACTTTCTTTGAAGGGGAACAGAGGGGGCTATAAGCTTAACCACCATTTTTTTAGGGTCAAGGAAAAATTAAATTATGTATAATTATTAAATATTTTCACTTGATGACGTTAATATTTATTTTATATTTTCTTCCCATTGCTATTAAAATGGCTAATAACCTCTGTATTATTTATGTGAGCTTACATGAATTACGTCACTTCACATACCTCGATTTGAAATGTGATAAATTCTCGCTATGACAACGAGAACTCGTGTTTTTCCTTCTTCTGGCTGGACATTAACACTCCGGTCTCATTTACGGGAGTACTCGTGGTGTGCTCAAGGTCTTCCTCGTGAATATGATTCGCGATGCTGTTACTTATACCGAGCACGCGAAGCGCAAGACCGTTACTGATAGGGATGTTGTCTACGCACTCAAGGACCTTACCTTCTACGGTTTCGGGGCTTAAAGAGCCGTTTAGAGTGTCGGCTAACTGCGATGTCTCTCACCTCTTCTTTACTGTTTGGGAGGCAGACATTTGTATTGATGCTTGCCCGTAAGTAGTAGTGCGCACACGAACGCCCCTTTAGGGCCACCGGACATAGCAAACCTGGTTGTTCTATCTATATATATATATAGTTAATGATTGACCGTGTTAAGTTTGCATATCTAGATGTGGACGTAGAAATCCATTAATCGATAATCCAGTGTACAAGGGATGAGATTTATCCGTTTCTTTCATGTACACAGAAAATATTTGGTCAGGATTCTTAACATATTTATTTTATATCAATAATCCTCTTTACCAGTTACATCCAACCACTCTCAACTATGGTTACACGTCGTTAGAATAGAAAAAATGGTTTAGCAACTTAGCAACAATGAACTTATCTGAGGTTTTGTTAATTTTGTATTTGCAGTAAATTTTAAACGTGCTGCTCTTAACGTTATTTATTTTAAACTGTTCTATGATATCGTCTATGAGACTGTAATCAGTTATTTCTGTAAAATAAATCTGAATTTTTTTAATTTTATAAATAACAGTTATAAACTTTATGATTATAATATCGTTTTCTTCCAATTCTCTCTTGATTTTGTGTTTTTAGAAGCTTATTTCCTAATTACTCTTACCCTCCATTATCCATTGCCGTCGGCTGAAGGGAGTTCCCAAACGGAAAGTAAGAATAAAGCAGAAATCTATCATCAAGATATGCTGAGAAGTTCAGACTAAAAGATTGTGAAAAGCTTAAGAGATTAATCACAAAAATTTCACCGTACATAAATATAACAGAAGTAGCTAATGATTAAAAGGTCATCGAATTATTTCATCACTTAGCTCATAAAATGCTGAGATATAAGTCATCCGAGACCTTTTATGTTAAGATCATGTCATTTAAGATCATTCCGCTTTCTCAACCCTTGGAAGAAAAACAAATTGAAAAGACTGATCATTAGTTTTCTATCCCCTCCATTTTTAATAACTGCTTCTTTCCTGTAAAAATGTTCAGAATTTATTTGCTTTGCTGTGGAATATAGTATAATGATATAACATCAAAATATCAAAATTGCTGAGCACATATCAAGAAATTTATTTTGTAAGCAGCTCATTTTGATAAAGAATTTACAATACTTGATATTTCCTTATTAAGTAGCTCTTTTTGAACTTCCTTCTTGTTTATTCACTCAGCAGATGTTCGAAGTAGTTTCTGAATTCCATCAGTATATCTTGCAAGTATCGAGACCGGTTTGTGCCATCACATTTTGAAAAAGTGTAACCCATTACATATTCTATATCCTTAGACCCTTGATTTCCAAGTTCGGTAAAAAGACAATTGTGATCACTTCAAAATATATTTAACACATTTTCTCAGAAAAAAGAATAAAATTCGTTGATGAATTAAGAGATTTTCTGAAATTGTGTTCCTCTCTCTACTTTTGCTTACTTCCTATAAACGTGTCGTACCTCAAATGTCACTTATAATAAACTACAGGTGGAAGGATATCTCGGATACTGAATAAGGAGAAAATTATATGCATCTTAAATATAACACCTTCTAAGGCTAAATTTTATAAAAATTCCCATATTAAAAGAATTTTTGTAACTCTGCATTTGATTATCTACCCAAAAGGCATATAAAATCCAACAATGATTTCAATATATCCTCTAATGGATGAAATTTCTTTAATTAAAAATTTTGAACCAATTACAATTGAGAGGATTAAACATAAAGCCATCAATAATTGAGATCCAGCTCACTTTTTCCAAATTTAAATCTTTACAATTTAAAAGGGTAGTAGCCAAAATTTACAAATAAAATGTATTTATGAACTTTAATTTCAGAAAGAAACCAGACAACGGAGGTTTGAAATTATTGAAATCTAGTGTGTAGTATATAATGATTGTTCTATATCATTAAATCATTGACAATTTGATTGGCTTAATTCCACTTAAGCGGAAACGTGTTCTTGCCTCATTGCTCTCAAAATTTCATTATATTGGAACCATTTTTTACCATTTTTATTAAGAAACATTTTTTTCAAACATGTGGAACTCTTTGACAAACCCGAATATCTATTTATTTTAACTTAATTTAAATAGAGTTTTGATGCGAAGTTGTTAAAATTGGTTAGTTGAACAGACGTTCAAAATATTAATGACGGATTCAACCAGTTGCTAGTTTTGGCAAGTTTTCTGACTCCCCTATGTGCGCATATACACATATGTACGGGACGAAAATATTTTTAAATAGTAGAGGCCTCGGACAACTTGCACGAATATATTACCGACCACCGACATTATAATCCACGTCAAGGTGAAAGGTTAAGAATTTTCATCCCGGAAAATTAGTTGAAGCCGGGTAACAATACATTAATTATGAGGGGTAAAGTGTATTGGCTCGAATTGAAGTTGAGAATAAAGTCTGGATATCGAAGGAATTTTATTTCATCATGCAATTTTTAATGTCTCAAATTTCATAATTTGTCCTAAGGATTACTGAGTAAATTATTCTCTACGATGTCAAGTTGATTGATTGGTTGATTAATTGGGATGGTCAGCCCTACCGCCTCAACGAATTTCTTTTCCTAAAGGCCAAGAAATCAAAATGATATTCTCGTGAATATTATTTCTGATCTCGTTAATGGGAAAGAGGCAAAAGAAGCATAAGAGAAAGGGAAAGGAATTAACAAAAGACAAAAGACAGAACTGAACTGACTTTCGAGCATCATTTAAGTTTTTATCTTTGTTGGAGCACCGTTAGGCACTCAGTTTGATGCTTTATTGAAATATCACGTTCTCAATAATTTTGGATTATTTTCTCAACTTTGGATTCTAAAAATCAGCCGCTTGCATTTTTAGTAAGTACAATCATCAAGATTCAGGAAAGCTGATTAATACAAGAGAAGAAGAAAGGGTAGTTCGGATTTTTAAATAGTATTTATTAAATTGAAATGCCCAACAAAGTCTTTCAAAATGCAAAATTTCATCTCAAGTTATTTATTGCAATAAAAGTTAAATTTAAATGTAAAAATCCAATGATTTTTGCACCACTGATGAGGTTACTGTTCAGTGAAATCAAAAATCAATAAACTTTATTTGCGCAATTTCAGAATACTATAAACCTTATAAATGCAGGAGCGTTAAGATACCATATCTCACAATACCATTATCACTGTTGACATTCAGTGCAATACCAGTCCATCCACAAACTTTTGAGTTGATTCGTATCGCAGATGGATAAAGATACGAAATCTCCAAAAGAAGATTAAATTGTCATTCACCCAAGACACTGAATCTGTATAACTATTAAATCAGTTAACAAATGAAGTTGCACGATAACTACACACTATCTATTTTCCTTCAGTGTTTTGTCCTCTCTTCCTTTCCTTCATAATAGGATTCTTCCGAATGTGTTTTAACTCTGAAAAAAACATAGTTAAACACTTGGAGGAAAATTATCCTAGTTCTTTAGAAGGGCGAGGAGACACAACTTGTCTGATTCAGCTAAAAACGGTTGAAATCCACCACTAATATAAATGCTTTTTTAAATTTTCTACTACCTGATTCACGAAGCCTACCTATTTTGCATCTGACGGAATTTTGAGAATATAAATTCCGATCATGAGTAACAAAATGATGTCGAAAATGAACTAAATACTTATACTTATTATTTGACTAAATTTGGAAACTGAGGAAAATATTAGTTTATTTAGGTTATTTTATTCATTTCCACATTTATTGGTGGATTTTGAATACATGGATCTAATTAATAAAAAACAAAGATTTAGATTATCAAAATACTGAAATATCCTCGTGTCTGATTATTTCACCCTTAATTCACTTTAATAGGTCCGTCTGAATCGACACACACAGAATTTGTTAAAAAACTGTCTAATCAATTTAAGTGTTGTGCTCTCAAATAGCCACACTTTTTCCTCTATCTCTCTCTATCGGCAAGAGATAGGGCATCCTGATACACTCCAAAGCTTTTGCTGTCCACCACAAATAATTTAACTAATGGAAACCGCGCTACACACGAAATTAGCGCCTCGCAATTCAGAATCCCAAATTAAAACAAAAGGTGTGCGCGAAAAGAGGATAAAAGTAGGGAGAGGAGGTGAGGGGGAGGCAAAGAAGAAGGAATGAACCCACTGGCGTTTTGCTTACTTACCCAAAAATTTCCCCAATTAGGATGAGAAATTGAAAGGACCATCTTGGTCGTATGCAGCATTATCAGCTAGTTCTGACGCCATTAATAGAACTAACCGAGATTGAAAAATGCCTCAATACGTCTCATGCTCAATTAATTATCCCTGCCTAATTTGATTAGTCAGTTTCACATGTAAAACTATTCTAAGTAAACTTAGGGATGAATTTAAATCAACTTCTGCCGCAAAATGCTCATTTAAAAGTTACTATTCTTTAATCACATTACTCTCGGCATTTTGCCCTAGAAAGCATTTTTAGATTAATTACCCTATTTTAATAAATCACTATGAAGGCTATGAATTCGGAAACTCTCCTATTCGTTTTACCAAAGTGGTTGGTAGCCAAAATCTATGCCTCTGCAAGGGATCAATAGTCAAACAATATTTTTTTATTATTAAACTCAGAGTACAAGATCTTTCAAATCCCTGTGCTTATTTTTTGTGATTTAAAACAGTTTTGTATCTCCTAATGACTGAAATTTATTCCGTTCTTCCAATAGCTCATTTACAGACTTACATGCTGTTTATCAGTCTTTTCCTCTAGCTATTGAAAATTATCTTTTTTTCAATTTCCTTTATCCTTTTTCTCTTCATTATAAATATTCAGCCAAAATCTGAATTTTGTTCTATCTTATAATGGTGAAGTGTGTGAAAATTTGAGCAATTGTTTAGCACAAATCTCCATATTTTAACTGTTCAAACTTTCAAATTCAAAACTATCAAACAGTTATTTATTAGCTATTAAATTCTTCCATTTTCAACATTCTAACTTAACTAACAACTGTCATTTTTTCTAAAGTATATTGATGAAGATATATTAATGAATTGTATGTTGTCAAATCTTTCTACTCAATTATGTGTAGTTAGTTACGCCATGTGTCGGAATTAATGGACTTTTAAAGTGTCACATGGGAACGAGACCAAGAGAGTGAGTATCTTTCATAAGCTGACCGGTAACATAGGAAATAGTCGGATGGGTTTACACCCTGAGACGGTAACCAATTTGAAGTTAGAGTTGTTTTGGTGAGCTGAGATGCCGCTTACAGAGGCGGGGAGTTTCGAGTAAGGAGGAGGAGAGGGATTCGTCCTCCCTTTTCCTTTTAAAATATATGAAAAGTTATTAATTAATTCATCGTCTTTATCAAAACATAGATAAAACTGAATAGGTTTATTTCAAATCACAGTGAGATTCTTGTAGACTTCTAGGTGGAAATGTCAAAGATCTAAGGGAGTTCGAACTACTTTGCAGAGTTAGTTATATTATTGAATTTTTAAATATCTTTCCCGTCTGTTCGCTTCTGTTTAATTAATTTATTTATTTATTTAAGCAGGCTCTATGATCAAATGAGCCGAAAGTAGATAGTTCCGATTAGGTAGTATGTATAATACGATATATCATGTCACTTAATAAATATGTCACTGACACATTTAAACATTTTAGACTCTTATTCGAGTAGACTGCCAAGAATATTCCATTTAAATGCCAAATCTCCTTAGTTTTTGTAATTTATTCCCGATTTCTGGCTTCTATTTACTCCTTTTCTTTAAAATAAATATGAGACTGTAGGAATACTCATATCTGATCACCTTCTCGATTAGATATTTTATACTAAGCTCAATTTTGATCGGTTATGGATCTTTTAATTTTGGCTAGCCATGCGTATGTGATGGACGTTACCATTCAATGATTATAACGTGCTATGCTTCAAACGCTTTCTTCTTACCTCAAATAAATTAAACCTGGTTTGTAAAATGTATAATTACGTATAATATCAAATAACAATTCTGTGAATTTAAAAGTTGGAGTAATATCACGACAAAATCTTTTAAACTTGGTTAACTTTAGGTATATTTTTTTTTCCTTCTATAAGAAAGTATTCAAGAACGCAAATTTTCATTCTTCAAAATCGATGCGCTTGTATCATTCAAACGTTTTTAAAGCTGAGATCCAGGTGAATGAAATGCCAAAAAAATTATTCAGAATGTGAAATAGATACCACTACTCAAACTGTATGGAGCTATTTGGTTCTAATATCAAAATCTTCGAAGTTTATTTTCTCTCCTCAGAAAATTTGTCAGTGAAAGCTATTTATTCTTCTCTCTGTTGTATTATTTTTGAGTAAGCGGACAAAGTTATTATGAAAATCCAAATGTGCGAGGGTGGCCATATATGAAAATGGAGCTAAACAACCGAGTTTCAGTTGACGTTAGTGTCCAAAATGGGTCAAGCTAAGCCAGAGATGACATTTGCTACATATTTCTAGACAAATATATGCTCTACATACACCTCATTCCCATATTTTGGATTTTCATTTTCCTTTTCTAATATGTTTAACATTGATTAAACTTATACTTATGAAACGAATATCGTCGGATCATTTATTTTTTCGAATTATTTAATGAAAACCTAAAGCATTTTTGCAAGGAAATTCTAGTGGAACCGTTTAGTTGACTGTGGATAAATTAATTTCCAATTAAAACAATCTTCTAAAATTTAATTTATCATGTATCCCCACTACAACGTTGAACAATTAATTAGTACAACTGTTTCATGCAATCCTAACTATCTCTGAAAATTTACTGACTGTCAAGAAATCAGAACAGGCAGAAACTAGCCCCATTCAATTGATCTCTGGTTTAGATAAACTTGTGTAAGATTTATGTGAAATTTAGCCATCCTTTAATTGGGATGACATCAAAAATAATGCCCTAGAATGAATAATCGAGCAAAACCATCTGCCGATTTTGATTGTTCCTCTATTTCAAGGAGATATGGTTTGCTTGAGATTAATGGAAAATGTGAAATAAAGAAGATCCTTAAATAATTTTTATGCTACAAATTGTTGTAATTAATTTATCAATATCATTTCTGAGCATTTTTTTTTCTAAATTAGAACGAAATATCCCAAGTTTGATTAAGGAGATTACTAAGTGTGCTCTGCTATATTAAATCAAGCCGGTTGTTATTATTATGCTAGTATTCTCTCTCTCTCTCTTAGAAGAATAAAATGTATCTGATGTTGTTGACTTCCTATTCATACTTTTAAGATTGAAGTCGCCAAAATGAATTCGCCCAGAAAATAGGAACAGATCCAGCTGTTTGAATACTGGAACATTAGAATATGATGCAATGGATTATCCTTGAGAAGTAAAAAGCTTACGGCCGGAATCCGAAGATCTACCCCTTTAAGGTCTTTTTTAACATTCTATCCCTAATTTCTATTTCTATTCGACCCTCTATCTTTATCTTCTAATGAACTATTTTATTGTTACCTTTTCCAGATGCTTTGCCATGATGAAAAACGGAAATTTTTCGGGTTGCGATGGGTAGAATAATAAATACCTAGTTGAAGACTTTATGAAATAGATATAATGCTTCTTATATTTTCGATTCTAATGAAACCTCGGTTTTATGTTCAAGTTATTTCTAATCACCTTCAAACCCCGAATTGTTTAATTTTTGTTATGTTAGATATCTTTTTAATTTTCATTAAGCAGATTGAAACCAAGATCCGTGATATTTCAAATCATCACATTTCGCAGCATTGGAAGCATGCGTTTTGCTGTCTATTTGAATTTATATACATTCAGAAATTTTGCCAATATTCAAATGAAATTTGAAATACAAATAAAATTAAAGGTAACTAGTATAAATCATTCGTAACTGATGCGCTGGTTCTGACGATATTTAGACGAATAATTAAGGGTGAGTAAGGCTACTTATATAGAAGAAATACTTGATATTTCTCCGCACTTTAAAACCCGAGGTTACGGAAATTTGCTTCAAGTTTTAGTGAAGAACCGAATGCACCTTTGACCCCAAATGCATTTATCCTACTTTTCATGATGAGCACGGTTTTAAGGTAAAACTGAACTAATGACCTAAGCTTTTAAATTAAGTATTTGCATACGTCTTTAAGGAAAAACATATGAAATTATTTGCAGTTAATATCGGACTGACACAGTAAAGAAATGATGCTCATTTTCTAGTGATAAGTAATTGAAAGGCACTCATAATGCATTAGGATTAAAATCAACCAGAATGAAGGAATGATCGAAATTTTAATGATATTCGACTACTATAATACTGTAACAGTTTTCCAGTTAAATAAGTTTATAATTTTAGAAGGTAGAACCATTCTTTTAACAGACTGATTGGAAAGTAATTCTCTATTATGATATTCAAAAGTTCAAATGTTCGAAAATCCGTTTTGGAATAGGAAGATAATGGATGACCATTTTAACAGCCAAGATCTGTCAAACATAATGCAAGATCACAATTTTTACCTAGAATCGGTTTAAGAGACTGCAGGCCAGTGCTTAATACAAATTCAAGATCAAATAAAACTCTTCTGTTTTGTGTTCTTCTTAAATTCCGTTTTATAAAAAACTGATTTATCATTAATTTTTACAAAAAAGGTAGTTGATTCTCAATCATTCTGTAGATAAAAATTAGAGAGCGAAGAGCATTCTTTTATCTACTCATTAGAATGAAAAGCAAGAACAAATTCTTTTTTTATTTCTTTGTGATAATGAAGGAGCAAGTCTAGTCTCCTGGGGAGAGTAGAGTAAATAACCACTTTTGCTAATTTAAATTTACTTAAGTTGTTAAAACAAGCAAATTTGTTTGAATATTTATGCGAAGTTTAGATATCCACACCTGTATTTTAAGTCACGAGAAACTCAGTGATCATCTGAAGGTAAAAAACGGTCGCTAATTTTCACATTTGTAGGTACCCTACCGAAAATGAGCTTGTTTTGATCCTTTCTGGTTTACCTAAGAATTGATTTTGCAAGACTGAAATGCAAAAAGGAATATTCTTTTGAGTTGAGTAGTGAGGTAAACACATCGATTCTCATGGACCACATTTCCTCATCCTTTCTCCAAGTATATACTTTATGTTGTATATTTACTTTTCTGAATAATACTATTTTCATATTAACTTCCAAGCCCGTTTAGGAAAGTCTTTTCCAATGCCCATTTTTGGGGGAAAGTAGTATCATGAGGTCTCTCTAATGAGAGAATCGAATTCTACCACCCTCTATATTAGCCAGGCTTAAACATTGCGAGTGTGTGTGCCGATGGGTATCAAATTCGTACACTTTGACATGGAAGACGTGCATGCTGACCACTGCATCACCATCGCGCAATATAATTTGTACTAGTTTTATAGATAGACATATTTATTAATTTTGTCTATATAATTATACAAATTATACTTACGTTCATGAAATTTAATAAACGTTGCGACTTTCCTCCCAAGTGCTATCTTGGCTGCTAGAATAAACAAAACAGTCAGTGTTGCTCGACCAATAATGGACTTAAATCGATCGATCAATAATTTCCGAAAGTTGTGATCGTTACGTCACCCATGAACCGGGAAGCTTAAACATTAGGAAATCATAGAGCATAATATGTCCCATTTATATAATATGGATAACAAAATGCTTCCAGAATTCAAATATAGTAAGACTCCTGAAGACCTGACATCATGACTTACTTCTTCTAGAGCCTCTACGCTGTTTCACGCATTACTGAACTGTTTCTCGGTCTTCATATTTGGATACGTTTCCATGATTAAAACTTGCACTGCTTATCGTAATAATAGCAATATTATATTTTATGCTCACAGAACCTTAAAACCATCAAAGTAATTTTTCTTTTAAAATAATGATAGCAATCTTAATGTCCGTATTTAAGCTTGAAATTAGAAGTCTGTTGCATTTTCTCCAGCCATCTTTTATCAGCTGATGCATTAATCCTATTTCTCTTTCGAAAAAGCAAAAAATGACCCTCTGACGGCTAATGCAAGGGGAAAATGGATATAATTTTCAAAATTCCTTTAAATTCTTCTTTTGTTTATTCAAACAAACAGGCCTACCTACCGTTGTTCCCTTCTTGCATTTTATAATCAATCAAGGCTGAAAATAAAATGGCGCATTCGACTAATAAATTAAATATGATTCCCGAAAATCAAAGTACTTTTTGCTGATTAGCACAAGGGAATTTATCTTGTTAAGTTGAATATTCAAGTGTAATTTATCTACGTCCGTCTGCTTTATTTTATTGAAAAGTAAATTATAATAAAGTTTCGACTTGTCGGAATTTAGCAACTGCACAAGATGTATAGAGGAAGCATTGAATGCCAATGTAGTCCTTTAACCGATAGTTTGATAATGTTATCCTATGCTTAAATCGTATTATAAACCTACCATCCAAAAGCAGTGCATTTTTTAAAACAAATTATGAATTCATATGATGATTAGGGTTTATTTCTTACACATGGCAAGGTAAATATACGGGTTTTCACAGCGGAAAAAAATCTGAACACAAAGAACAATAAGGCCCTTTAATAAAAGTTAATGAAATTAGACTGATTTTAAGCAAAAAATTAAATCAGATCGCCAAGGGTCTCACAAAATTTGAACTTTGGATTCAGCTTTTCCTTCTAATATTCCAATATTTTAAAGAATTTGTTCATTTTTGTTACCCACGCTACGAAAGTGTAACAAAACAAAATGAACGCAATACAGCGAAACTGTCCAGCAAAAGATGAAATGGTGTGGAGGATCGAAAGGGAGCATATAATAAAGTCAGAATATTAGAGATCTTATAATATTTTAATGATGTAAGTATTGAATTTTCCTAATTATCTTAATGGCTAAATTCACTTTGTAGTACCCAAATGCCCCAAGGCTCTAGATTTCTTGGTGGGTTCGTGCCCGCGATGTTCAGATCTTCTTGACCAGTTAATTTAAATGAATGGTTGGACAAATTACTTTTATTTATCTTTATTTTCTTACAGTCAAGTGCAAGTAGATAAGCAAAGCCGTTATAGACAAAATAGAGCTCACTAAAGTTCACTATAATCATTATTGTTGTGAGCATGTGTTTTATGCAAATATGATCTTAAAATTATCAAATGTACACTAATTTAATTAGATCACTAAATGTTTTCGTTCTATAAATAAACCATCATTTGGAAACTCATCAGCCGCTTACCACAAGTCGGCCTGTACTTTTACTTGTATTTCAAATTGTGGTGGCCCAGAGAGGACTGATGAACCCAACCTATCCAGGTCATTGCCGTCCAAATTGGGTAGCGAAGTAGAGGAGGGTAAATTTAATTGCGGAAAATGCTGGACATTGGAGTTTAATAGGAAGTTAAAAAGGTCATGAATCAAGATATATAAAACTGGTTGTTCCAAATGTTAAAAAATCAATTCTTAAATTTGAGCATCTCTTCGTTATTTTCAACCAATTTTTAGTAGTAGTTTTACGTGAAATTTTCGACTTTGATTATTATCACGAAACCAATTCCATGAAAAATATAATTACCGCTATTACTCAGTTATGTAAGTGATATTAATTTCAATTCTTAATGGGATGGGTTTGGCACTTGAAATGATCAAATGCTAAAGTTGTCTTCTTACTGGTCAGCATCTCGATAACCCACTTTTGTATAAGTGCGGCTATATTTCTCTCATGAAGAAACATTGACACCCTTGTGGGGCATCGGTCAGTGTCATGAACCTGATAATCATCGATGCACGACTAGTGAAAGGAATATCCAAACCAGCTAATTTTATTTTCGACAAGAGAGGGATGGCGGAATGCAAATCTCTCATTTTTGGGATCCAGGGCTTTGTTCCTCTTAAAAAAGCACATTTAAGAAACTGTATGCTGAGTTAACTTTAAAATAGAAATCCAAAGAATAATGGATATCAATGACCGTTTCACAGAAATCTAATATTTTTATCCAAGAAAATTTCCCAAACTGCAACAGCAGCCGGATGCACAAGAGTATCCCTTGGGAATAAAAATCCCTCAATTCTGGAGGTTTAGATGACCGAGACCTGAAAGACGCAATAAAATTAAATTAAGACTGACCCCCACTTGTATGTGTGTGCCATGCATCTTACACCGCAACCAGCTGGATATACGTTTGTATTGGTAATGACTCACCAAAAGTCTCGGCAACAGTGCAGCTGGGCCACACCGCGTCCACAACAGGCGCGACCGATTTAACATTAGCCGGTTGAAATTCACCCGTCAATTTTAATAGCGGCATTATAGAGAATCCTTGCAGCTCCTTCCCCCTCCCCCCCCCCTTTCTATTTGCAACTTAACTGGCATGTTAAATTAATAACCAATATCATGTGGGAGAACATGTTTTGATTGAAATTAGTTGTTTTGTTAAGCCAAATTTGAGATCAATCAATAGAGTTTTTAATTTGGAAGGGCTGTCTAAGATAGAAAAATGCAACTGAGAGCAGCAACAACAATAATAATATCTCCCCATAAAATCATTATGAGATCTCCAAATTGAAGAAAATTTAAACAAACAGCATTTATTAAGTTAATTAGTTCCTATAAAAATGTGCTTCTTATTAAATAATCAGATGATAAGGCAACTGCAATAAAAATACTTAAACGGTGAAAGTCTAAACTAAAATCTTCTGGTTGCTCTGTTATTATAAAGATAGACTAGGAGTCAATTTCCATTTATTTAAACTTTTACGGATTCCATGTTTGCTCATCCTCAGGCTTTAAAACGAAAGTGGAATTAATGATAATAATGCGCCTATGTACCAATTTTAATTATCTCATCTCATGAAGGCCTTAATCAAAAGATGGTTTAGTAAATAGTCACATTCAAGAAGCATCGGTACTTTTAAAGGCGAATATCTTCATATTTCCGCACCTAATTGGTATTTTTGGAGAGGCCATTAACCGATCACTTTCCTCTACTCAAATAGATTAAATATATAATTTTTTGACTGTTCTTAGGTTCCATAACATTTCATAAAATTTATTGTCTAATCTAATATGCTGTATAATATACACATTCTATGTAGTCAGATAATTTACCGAATCTTATGATGCTGAATAAGAAAACCTGAATACCCTCACGTCAGATCCTTAGTCTTCAACAAATATTAATAGAAAAATACAACCTTTTGTGCCAAAGGTAAGGTATTAGGGCTAGTATAAATATCAATAGTTTATTGCTGACATTTAATTCATTCATTCTTTATATATTCGTTGAAAATGGTTTAGGAATCATCAGCCGTAAGACGCAATTATGAAATCCAAAAGCTGAAAAATTATCTTTCGATACCAAAATGGCAGATCAATAATCTTGGTAATGGTTGTCTTTGGGAATTTTGATAAGAGCTAAACAAACGAAGAATTCTAATTACTAGAATTTAGCATGATAGATTGTATGTAAAACATGATACCATCCGCCTGTTTAAAAATAAGTCTGTTTATACTTTCATCTGCCTTCAATACTCTTACTTCTGCCCCTTAAAAGCATTCTTTGAGAGAGAATTTTGCATGATTCGTTTCACATTAACTTTAACAGACATCTTTTTTAAAATAAGAAGTAGAAGGAAGAGGAGCGGGAGCAAGAGAAGTCCATTTGCAGATGAGAATTTTTTTACAATTTGAATTGTTGGTGTGATTCTGTAGTGGAGCACCTTGACTGTGACGATGAGACTCTCCTAGTTTTATACTGGCGGTAGCACACTTAACAGCTACGCACAAGTAGGTAAATAAAAGAAAAAGCATTTAATAAAGTCGCTGATGGTAAGGATGGTATTTTAATTATTTGTAAATGAGATAATCTCCTCGACCTATGCAAGCAGTCAGACATGGCAAACACAGTTAGAAGGATTTGAATAGTCTTATCAAATCAATATTGCACAAAATCTAAGATAATTTTTCTGGTAAAAATTGTTCTTATGGTTAGAAAATGAGACGTGGTATAGGGAATTCCTTCTATTAATTAATAAACTCAATAATAAACTTATCAAGATGGAAATATACTTACAAATAATTATTAGATATTTTCCCTTGACAAAATTAATATTTAATCATTGTTTTCTCCCCGTAATTATTGAAATAACTATCAACTCTTATATTGTTTATGTGAACCAATATTAACTATTCTATACTGTTTTTATTTTCAGTTGAACCGTAATGTTTTCGCTTCACCTACGACTTGTAGATCGTAAAAAAGGTTTTTAAATTAAAACCTCAGATATGAGGCCTAATTACTGAAAACGAAAATGTCAACTCTGGTAATTTTTATGCACGTGAACCAGATTTACAACCTTTGTACTTGGGAAAGGGAATTTACCACTACTGCTTAATTGGTTAATAGGGCAGTTAATCACTCCGCTTTATCTCATTCTATTTAAGTTGCATTTTCCTCGTAAAGAATAACCTCTGTATTACAGAAATTTTACCTTCATTTCTACCTACTTAATCCACCATGATGCTCCAATTGCAATCCCAGTATTTTATCAATTTAATTATGTATTGAACATAACTTACGGGGCTCTGCTGACTTAAAATTTTTGCTATCTCATCTTTGTTCTGCTAAGACTCAAAGTTGCCAAGTATCACGTAAGATCATTTCGTCTTCTCAGCCATTGGAACAATTAATAAATTACAATGACAGGACCGACTTGGTCAGTAACCATTCAACATAGTAGAAAAGCATCTGATACAATCTAGAGTAGCAGTCATGAGTATTGAATTTTGAAATATGAGCTACCCATTCAGTAATCACTGTACGACCACGGTCTTTGATACTTTGACGTTGCTCTCAGCATCCCCTCCGATCCCCTCCGCTTAACCATTTATTGAACTTTCTGTTAACTATTTTGCACAATTAAAAATAGTGATCGTTTTGTATTACTGTATTACGCTTTAGAAAGTTGCGTCTCTTTGTGCTTGCGTTTATTGAGATAATGTTCGGCGAAATATCTAATTATTGTCGTTAGTTACCACCACTTCTTTTGAGTCTGAGCAGAATTCAGTTGCCAATATTAAGTTGTTACTGTTTTAATAATTCTAACAAACCAAAATAACCGAACTGGCTCTACCAATAGGTTACTTATATATTTCAAAATAAAAAGTGTAGCTGAATTATTGTTAAGAGTTTTGAAATATGTTGATAAGGATTGATCTTGAAAATTTCTGAGCTACCCAGTGTTGAGTGCGAAAGTCAATGTGTTGGAGAGTTTCGTCTGGCACACTTCTTTTTCTACGTTTTCTAAAAGCAGATATGCTTAAGGTAGTCAAAGACAAAATAAAACTGAAATTACTTAAAATGTTAAAGTGTAAACGTAAAGCGAAACTGAGTCAGGTTTTATTTGTCTTTTTAACTACAAGGTAAACTACTTCCATGAAAATATCATTCTCAAATAAAACGGCCTTTTTGTCAAAAATCTCATCTTCTTAAAGCAGGAATAATTATATCATTATATTATCATTATTTAATTATCATTACAATACAAGTCTAATGCTCTTGGGCAACTGTTTATTTTTATGTGCCAAATTTGGAAGAAAAAACGAAAAGCTAAATCCACTGAAACTGAACTCCATCAGTTACACAATAAATTGATATTAAAAATAAATTGTACATTTAATATATCAAATATATAATACAAATACATAATTTTAGAACGCCCACAAAATGAATGAATAGTTTTATATATTAATTATCTGGTGAATTTGAAAGGAAAAACGTCTTTGAACAGTGATTTCAAAATAAACCGAATAAGAATACAAAAGCTATACAGCAGATTCTCTAGTACTCTTTTTTGACTTCTTGAAACTTTCGCCTTTATTTTCTCTTGGTTACGGACTCTTAAAAACATCACTTCACTGAATCTATTAAAATATTTTCTTACGTATAAAAAAAAACTGAGCTTTCTTCTTTCTAAGGATTTGTTGAATGGGAATGCTTGGGGCCCACCGTCTATAACGCGTCATGAAATATCTATGTCCGCTCGATTGAACTACTTTCTTTAGGAAAATGTAATGTGATAGTCGAAATATCCTCTCTAAACGTTTGTGAAAACTTTCCCTTTTTCATCTTGAAAGGGAATATATATATATATATATATATATTCGGGAAAAAGAATTCAAATCAAATAATCTAACTGTAAATCTGCTTCATATAATCAAAGAAACATGATTAGGGCATATATAAAACAAATTTTATATTAAATTCGAATTCTATACAAGTATCTGTCGGCAGTTTCTTAAATCACTTGGGTCTCCAATATTGAAGTGGTTACCCTGGATATGTGCATTCTGTGTATATACCTGAGCACTTGTTTTTGTGCTAATCCCTCACCGTCTTCGCTTTCGAACAAAAACTTTCCGAACTTCCTCAATATTTGAATGTCCGAAGACCTTTGTTGGATGTTGATTTTAAAATATTCTGCAGCAATAGAACATTTGTCTCTATTGGAATACACCTTGTGTGATAAAATGTGCATCGGCCATGCATGCACTTTTTAAAAAATGTTCAGATAAACGACGATTTATTAAATTTTAATTTACTCCTGCAAAGACCTTGGAGAATATTAGAAATTGCTAGTGACAGAAAGACTGATAAAACTTAGTCCGCAGCGCCACAACTAGAAAAGCTAATCGCTGACTTCGTCCAATTTTTTAACGACCTCCGTCTTTCTTCCAGTTGTTAAGGTGGAATAGCTAATGCATCAGTCGGGGGGTAATTTTTCTGTGTGTATGTGAAACCCCCGGCGTAAACTCATTACTCGTGTTTACAAAGCCTGAGCCTAATTAGCAAGTCAGTGGAGAA